>JAFMOB010000582.1:2500-50000 GCA_018985215.1 Larimichthys polyactis | reverse complement strand
TGTTCTTTTATTTTGAAGGGATATTTTGGGGAATAAAATGAGTAACAAGGCCGACGTCTGCCCGCCAGGCGTCTCTACAGGAACCAAATGCACTGCTGACTCTGAGTTAACTTCAGTCTTTATTAACTCATTAATTATTTCTCTCTCTCTCGTTAACTCTCTCTTGCTAGTTAACTGTCGTTAACTTTTTCTCATTAACTATAACTCCCTCGTTAATCATCTCTCTTAACTCTCTCTCATTAACACTCGTTAATTATTTCTCTCTCTCTCGTTAACTCTCTCTCTTGTTAACTCTCTCTCGTTGACTCTCCTTAACTCTCTCGTTAACTCTCTCTCGTTAACTCTCTCTCTCGTTAACTCTCTCTCTTGTTAACTCTCTCTCGTTAACTCTCTCTCTCGTTAACTCTCTCTCTTGTTAACTCTCTCTCGTTAACTCTCTCTCATTAACTCTCGTTAACTCTCTCTCTCGTTAACTCTCTCTCTCTCATTAACTCTCGTTAACTCTCTCGTTAACTCTCGTTAACTCTCTCTCTCTCGTTAACTCTCTCTCGTTAACTCTCTCTCTTGTTAACTCTCTCTCGTTAACTCTCTCTCATTAACTCTCGTTAACTCTCTCTCTCGTTAACTCTCTCTCTCTCGTTAACTCTCGTTAACTCTCTCTCTCTCGTTAACTCTCTCTCTCTCGTTAACTCTCGTTAACTCTCTCTCTCTCGTTAACTCTCCCGTGCCAAATCGGATCGGAGCGTGTTCTGATTGTCCGTGTCCGGCGATCAGCTGAATGAACTCTGAATCCTCCTGGTTTGAAAATAAACGACAAACAGCAGAAGATAAAAAATCAGCTGCAGGTTCTGTGAGACAAAGAAAATGATTTATTTATTTTCATAAAAGGGGATTAAATTTCTCTTCATTATTTTGCTTCATTCAATAAAGAGTCCTGTATGTACTGACGAGCTTCGACTTTGTTCTGTCATTTTAATTTGAAGGAAAGTTTCGTTTGTTCCTGACAAACTGTCACATGATCATCACAGCCAAGAGAGTTCACGATAACTTTCCAACTCCCTTTGCATCGTTTAGTCTTAAGTAATAAACATATGAATCATCATCAGTGACTTCATGAGTACCTGCTTCATGTGTTCACATCTGTAGTTCCTCACCTGATAGTTCAGGTACATTCACTGAAGATGTTTATAAATTTAAAGGGACAGTACGTCAGATATTAAATCACTTCATACAAACCTCCACCCAACACCACCATGAACTCACATACAACACAAACTGAGGAAGACACGTCTCAACAGTTTGCAGCAAGGTTGAAAAATCTAAATGAATAATAAATGAGTGCTGAAGGTCACACTGTGATGAAGCCGACAGGACCACATCGTCTGCAAACAGCAGAGATCCAATCCTGAGGTTTTCCAAACCCGACACCCTCCTCACTCTGACCGGCCTTGAGATCCAGTCCATGAAAATCACAAACACAATCCAGGACAAGGGGCAGTCCTGGCGGAGTCCAACACCTACTGAGAACTTGTTCGACTTTGTGCTGAGTATACGGACACAACTCTCACTTCAGTTGTACAAGGACCGGCTGGCTCGTACCAACAGCCCCAGTATCCCATACTCCCTCAGTACCCCCCCACAGGAGCACCGGGGATAGACTGGATGGTCAAAGTCCCATCAGCGATCATGCAAGGGTAAAGAGCTGGTTCATTGTTCAACAGCCAGGACAGAAGCTGCGTTGCTCCTCCTGAATCTTTCGGAGCCTCTTTTCAGCACCTGGAATAAACTTTCCTGAGAGACTGAGCAGTACCCTCGATAACCGGTCCCCTTTTTTAGAAAATGGGGACCACCACCCGATCTGCCAACCTACAGGTACTGTACCCGTCCTCCACGTGACTTTGAAAAGGTGTCTCAAACAAGACAGCCCAACACTGTCCCAAGCCTTCAGCATCTCTGGGTGAATCTCATCCACACTGAGCACCCTGCTGCCAAAGAGCTTTCTAACTTCCTTGGTGACCTCTGCCAGAGATATGGGCGAGGCTTCCCCCGAGTCTTCAGGCTCTGGTTGGGTTCAGGAGTCCCTCAAAGTGCTCCTTCCACCACCCATGTTTTTTCATTCTCTCCAGTCAACAGACGGTCAAGTTCAACATTACACGACACTATCTATAATATTTCTCCGTCATCACTTTAAGAAATTAGTAGACAGTGGGTTGGACTTGGGTAGAGAGAGGAATGCTGGTAGACATCCCTCAAATGAATACATACTTCCTCTCCATGTGCTCGCCAAGGCCTGATACATAAAATCATTTTAAGAACCCACCTGACCAATACGAGAGCAGCAGATATATACCCTAATGCAGACCCCTCTTGCCCTCAGTGTAGAGGCCGACCAGCAGATCATATCCATGTTTTGGTCTTGCCTCAAACTTCTACATTCTACCACATTCTGGACTGATGTTTTTGACACAAAGATCTTTAAGAAGACCGGTTTTAAATTGTAGTTTTGTATTTAGTCTTTCTCTCTTTGAACTATACTACTGTGTCATCAGAATAGTGATCAACATTTATGCTGAGGCAGCATGTAAAAGTTAAAAAGGGCTGGACCTTTTTAACTTTTTATATTACACAAATATTCATCCAGAGTCCTCATACAGCAGCAATAACACCACCTTTGGACGCTACAGTGTCACATGACAGGAGGCATCGAGCATCGCTTTGGACCGCCCACATCTGTGTCCCACTGAGACATGTCAGTAAAAAAAGTCATAAAGTTTGGATGATGATTTAATTTGGTCCAACTTTCTAACTCAAAGACAAAACAACTTTGTTCTTCCTGTCAGTGTTTGAGATTTCTCACAGGTCAGATCACACAGAGGGAAAGACGACTCAAACATGTTCAGGTCCAAAGTGAACTTGGAAGTTTTCTGAAGGTTCTGAAGGTCAGCTTGGAAAGTATCCTGTTCAATCAATCAATCAATTAATTATTAACCAATGAGTGTTCTGTGTTTAGTGAGTGAATGGAATGAACACAGTCACACAGACATGTTAGCAGATCAGGGTTGCTGTTAAATCTTCCTGTTGGCTGAAGAATCAAATGCTGTCAAACTGGTTTAGTGTCAGTCAGTCTGTTGAAATGTTCAGTCAGCACAAAGCTCTCCTTGTTTCTGCTATTTAATGAACATTTCTGATTCTTTATTTGGTGACAAAACATGACAGATCAGATTCTGACCTGTTTTATCCATGTTGTCTTTTGTGTTTGTCTTCCTACAGATATCTGAAAAGTTCAATATTTCCTCTGAAAGACATCCTGACGCCATCTGCTGCTGACAACACAACACTGCAGCATTTCCTGATGTTCATGTTTCAGCCTGGGACAGACGGAGCTGAACTAGATTCTGACAGTGTTGAACAGAGCTGAGGCGCCATCACAGGGTGTGAGATCTCTGCTGGAAAACACACATTTGGAGTGTATGAAGTGGAAAGCTGAAGAGACAAGTTGGTGAGTCCTGCTGTTGGAAGATAACTTGCTCATCAAATGGCTGAGAGAGCTCATCTTGAAAGTTTCCTGAGCTGCCATGTGTGTTCAGAGACTTTCAGAGATCCTGTGTCTCTGAGCTGTGGCCACAGCTTCTGTTCAAGCTGCCTGCAAAAGTTCTGGAAACAAGCTGGAAACAAAAACTGTCCCATCTGTAAAAGGAAATCCTCAAAGGATCATCCACATGTGAACTTTTCATTGAAGGATCTGGCTGACTCGTTTGCTGGGAAACTGAAATCTGGATCATCTGAGACAGAGAAAGGACAGAAGAAGGTGGAGGTGGTGTGTAGTGAACATCAAGAAGAGCCTAGATTGTTCTGTGAGGATGAAGATAGAGCTGTGTGTCCTGTCTGTGAGTTTCAGCATCATCACGGTCACAAGGTGGTTCCTATAGAACAAGCAGTCGATGGCCTGAAGGAGCAGCTGAAATCTGACTTAAAGTCTCTGCAGGACAAGAGGAACAAATACAAACATGTGGAGGAAACATACAATGAAGTGATCCAACACTCCAAGAAGCAGCTGCTGTCCACAGAGAGGCAGATCAGAGCAGAGTTCAACAAGCTCCACCAGTTCCTGAGAGAGGAAGAGGAGTCCAGACTGGCAGCTCTGAGGGAGGAAGAGGAGCAGAAGGGGAAGACTATCAGCAGAGAGATGAAGAGGATTCAGGAGCAGATCTCCTCTCTGTCAGACAGGATCTCTGCTGTGGAAGAAGACCTGAAGAAACACAAGGTGGCGTTCCTCAGCAGTTATAAAGCCACTCAGACCAGAGCCAGAGACCAGAGCTCACTGTCAGATCCACAGCTGGTCTCAGGAGCGCTGATAGATGTGGCCAAACACCTGGGCAACCTGTCCTTCAGAGTCTGGGAGAAGATGAAGGACAAGGTCCACTTCAGTCCTGTCATCCTGGACCCAAACACTGCAAGCAGCTGGCTCTACCTGTCTGATGATCTGACCAGTGTGACACAGGGAGACACAAAGCAGAAGCTTCCTGACAATCCAGAGAGAAACACTAAGTATACCAATGTTCATGGATCTGAGGGCTTCAGCTCAGGGAAACACAGCTGGGAGGTGGAGGTGGGAGATCATCCTGGCTGGAATGTAGGTTTGGCTAAAGAGTCAGTGGACAGGAAGGGAAAGATATATGTCTCACCAGAATATGGAGTCTGGTGTTTACTGCATCACAGTGGAGAATACACTGATGTTGTTGGTCAGACTGTCACAGTGAAAAAGAGTCTCCAGAAGATCAGAGTCCAGCTGGACTATGACAGGGGGGAGGTGTCCTTCTACACCCCTGAAGACATGACTCACATCCACACTCACAGAGACACTTTCACTGAGAAACTCTTCCCATATTTCGGTGTTGGACAAGCTGCTGATGCAGAAACCAAAGAAATCAAAGTGTGTCAAACTGAGCATCCGCCCCGTATACAAAGGCTCAGCAGCGGTCCAGGGTTTGAATCCGATCTGCAGCCCTTTGCTGCATGTCAGTCCACATCTCTCTCTCTGTCCACACAGTCCTCTCAGTCTGTCTCTGTCTCTGAAAAAAAAAAAGGCCTAAAAAAATATATCTTTAAAAAAAAAACTGATATTTCTCTGTGATGTTCAGGAATGAAAGTTGATTTTTAACTTTTACCTTCAATATTTGTTGTATCAGGATGGTTTGAGGTTCATTCCACTCTAATCTCATCTTCACACTTTACACCCAAAGCAGCGCTCTGGATCTGCTCGTCTTTTCATTTTCTCTTTTACATCTAAAGTGGATTTGATTCCATGTTTTGGCTCCTCACTGTGTCTGTGCTCTGAAAGAAATGACCCAAAGTGGTTTGAATGCAGCAGACTGAGATCAATTACACCTAAAGTTCATTGTCACTTCTGAAAGACAGTGACGACTTTACTCCGAGCTCAATGTCTGTCTCCATCACAGGAGAAAAATCAGGGTAAAGAAAGTTTCAAGCAGATTCCAAAGAAATCCTTTGACTTTCATACAGATACCAATCCGTTCTGATGTTTGGATTAGAACTTCTCAGCCTGGTTAGCAGCAGCATCTTGTTTCTACAACACAAACTGTATCCACTGTACCAAACGTGTTGTTTCTTGAAGGTTCTTCTTATAGTTGAGATGGCTCTGTTCACTGTGAAAGATGCTGAGCTCTGAAGGATTTGGTTCTGTTTAGTTCATGTTGTTTCTTGAAGGTGTGAACTCGTGCTTTTGATATTCCGTTGGCTTTTTCATGCGCACCAACAGAACGTTTGTTGATGTGCTTTGTAAAGACTCTGATTCCACTGACGCTGCTTTCTTGGCTTTGAAAACATAGATTTAGTGTTAAAGTTTGAATCCAGGAGAAAATGTGTGTACAAAATGCTGTTTACCAGTGAAAGCTGTTCGTTGTGCTGCTCATCAGCATCTTTCTGTGAGGCCAACAACATTGTATAGTTGTATATATCCAGTGGAGCCAATGCTTTTTGAAATCAGTCATCACTTGAACTTTCTCATATTTTGGATTCTTTCACTTTGGATCTGTTGTTTTATTCTTTAGAAACAAAAATGTTTGAATGGAGTTTAGTTTGGATTCCGTCTTTAATTCTGACATTGCTTCTTCTTATGATATAGGACTGCAGCTGGCTGACACATTTACAAAACGTTGATTCATGTGTGTGTTCTTCTACAAAGATCAATGAAACATGCTGGATGATCAATAAAAAGGTGAAGGAACGCATGTATGAGCTTGTTTCCACATTCTTAACGTCCATCTGTCAAACAGAGATTTGAAAAAGACAAATTAGGATGAATACAGATGAGAAATGTAAATGAAATGTAAAAACAGTCAGAAATCTCATTTCAGCTTCACTGCATGATTCTAAAGTGTTTGAAGTCAGTCAATAATAATCCATGTTTCCACTGTCAGACTGTAGAGTTCTTCAGAAACAAACCAGCAGAAGCTTTGCAGTTGTTAATGAACATTAGAGTTTGACTCTGATTCTGATCCGGGCATCAGGTCCACCCTCACCCTCCAGCTGCTCCATGGATTCAACATCCAGCGCACCTCCATCACTTCATCCACTCCTGTGATTGGCCTGTTTCTTCAGGATCTGCCGTCCAATCACTGCCAGTCGTTAAGGTCACCTGAAAGTCTGTATGTGTTTCCAGTTGGAATAAGGCTTAACAACAATCAAATAGGAAAGCAGCCGAAAATTGATGACGTTAAAAAAAGTATTGTTGAGCAGAGAGGCCAAGAAAGATACCCACAGATACGAAAGCATATTACTCCTGAACAATACGCTGAATATGCACGAGGCATTCTGATTGGTGAGCCTCTAACTTATCACTTATCTGCCTGGTACACAACATATTTCACTGCGTCAGTAATATCTGAATCTGTTAGAAACTTCCGGACGTTTCCTCTGACTCTTATGGCCCTGGATATGGTTCAAAGTGGAGACAACAATTACATGGAAAAAGGACTGGACTTTCTTTATGAAGGCCATTCAATGGCAACTGGAGGTAGTTGGACTGACCCAAACATGCGTGGATTTCTTGGCACAGCATCAACTAAACCAGACAAAAAAGGAAAATCAATGGCAAAACTTGAAGAAGTCTTAAATAAAGAACTTAAACTGTACCAATCATGGAAGAGTATGAAAGAATCACAAGGTATTCAGTCTCCATTATTGACCTTGTTAGAAGAATACCAGTCAACTATAGGTGATCCACAAAGCATCATCAATGATTACGACACTTTCAAAACACAAATAGGTGAACCTTCAGCATCTGGCACATTAGGAGGCTACAATGACGGCCACGTAACACGCCAAGATCTAAAGTCTTCCATAGAGTTGGAGAATTCCTTCAAACATGAATCATATTTCTCCAGGGCACAAGCATTGTCTTCTGAACAAATCCACAATCAGATGAAGGCAAAATATGGTGAAAATCTGGCAGGGATGCACCTCCAGGAGGGCAGTGCCAGGGTGGAGAATGGACAGTTCATATGTAACCTTGTGTCTGAGGGTGCTGAACCTGAGGAGTTTAGGGTTGAGCTGTCTCCAGAGAGTCAACACTACAATGAAAAGTTGTTGAAGGGCATTGAGACAGCAGTTCATGACCTGGAGAGTCATGGTCCAGTCCCCTCCCATCAAGTCAACAAGTATGTAGAGCACATTGGGACTGCTGTGGGGACTCTGGGCCTCATGCTGGGGATGAAAGGAGCTGTTCATGCCTTTGAACAGGGTGATGTCCAAGATGGTGTGATGGGAGCTTTACAGACGGCTCCCACCACAGTTCAGTCACCATTAACAACTGTGCAAAGGACAACGCCATGGACGTCTTGTACTTGAGCTCACTGTCGATCGTAATGTCTGACTGCCAACTTTTATCTGATAGACTCCTTCTGACTTTCTATGGACCAAACCAAACTGCTGTTAAACTTGTACTGGAAGGCTGGACCAGTGATCATCATGAATGTGGTCATTTGAAGGTGGTTTATGGAGAGTTGGAGCTGTCAGTGGGTTGGATGGTAGTTGGCTGTCAGGAGAAAAGATCTAATTGAAGAAAGCTGTTTGATCTTTAAACATAAGCTGAATCTCCTGCATCAGTTTCTGTCCTGTTGTGTTTCCTTTTTACAAACATGCAGATAATCAGTTCAAAGAGTATAACAACAGAAATGTTGAAGCAGAATCAGTTTCCATGATAGCTGATGTAATGTGGACTGCATGCTGTCATTTTATTCTCCTTCATTTCTTTTATGATTTGCAATCCTTTGTACTTTATATTAGTTTGTTTTCTGCTGAGGAGCATGGTGTCTGAACTGGATTTACACATTTAGTATTCAATCAACTCGATAACCAACTGAGCTCAACTAGCCTGTGAGACTTTCACTTGAAGAAAGCTTCAGCGTAAAGTCAAATCTGATCCAGTCGTAGACTCCATACCTCCAGAACTTCTGAGAAACAAAGAAACTGTGTTTGTGTATTGAATGAATTATCAGGATCGTATTACTGCATACTTACTTTATGATACTACATACTGTTTGGGGAAATAAAATCATTGAAATTATTATTTGTGCTGACATATTTATTTAGAAAAAGAATGTGTTTCCCTCAAAAACTCTTGAAAGTTAAAATACAGTAAAAAAAAGAAAAGCTGCAGAGGTTTGATGAGAAATGTCTCCATATACTTGTTATTTTGAAATTAATTTTGGTCAGAAATAAAAGAGGGATCAAGGAAAGATTGAAGGAAAGGAGGTGAGGGTCAGAGCAGCAGTTCTTCTGAGGTCCACCAGGTGGTGCTATGATCAAACTTCAGATCAGCAGCTCAGGCGTTTCCTGTTTGACAGCTAACAGGTGTATTTACTTTGATTTTACATTAAAACAATATGTTTGATCAACATATTAAATATGATGTAATGTTAACCTCTGAACCAGCAGTGTCCAGTCTAACAGTGAACACAGCGACAGAACCTCTGAACCTCAATTCAATTCAGTTCAGCTTTATTGGCATGGGAAACATGTTTACATTGCCAAAGCGTGTAACAACAAAAAGCACAGATAAATGTTTTAACATAAAATACAGGAATATTAAATAATAATAATAATAATAATAATTATTATTATTATTGAGTGTGCGTGCAAGGCGCACACTATATGTTATCCACCGCGCTTATTATTATTCTTCCGCCCTTTTTTTGTCACGCTACTCCTCCCAGAGTTTTTGTCGCACATACACAAAACGGGTATCGAAACGACCGGCTCGGCCGGGAATCGATTGCTATGTCTTTTCTAAGAGTTTCGGCAAACGGTTTTGCCAAAAATCCAGAAAAACGAAGCCAAAAAATGAATGGGTGTGTATTGCGAGAACTTTTCAGAGCTAGAGTGAGTGATGTCATCGCTAGAGTGGAGAGGGGAGAGAACGATCAGTGAAAGAATAAAACGGATTTGACTACCGTGACCTCAAATGCCCAGCTACAGACATGATTATCCCCTCAAATGTAGGAAAATTCGAGGTGATCGCAGTGATAACACTGTTGAAGCTGTCTCTTTTATAGTTTTGGCTCCATACAGGCTGATTGATCGAGTACCTCCCTCCACAGCGTCATTTACTCCCATGGTTTTTGGAACACAGAATTTTCTGAAAGGAGCAGGGAGCACGTGTGCTTTCTCTGAGTCCTACGGCCAAAGTTTATACAATTTTCGCCTGAAACTTGGCACAGACATTATACACAAGACGAGCATTCTTCTGGTCATTTCAGATTTTGGTTTGATGCATACCGTATAGGTTTTTTTTGGCCACCTTCGAGGGGGATCATTCAGACATATACTGTGCATCTCAGTGGGGAGACAGTGCATGCAGCACCTGTGACTAATTACTCTGACCTGCAGCTCACCCTGGTTGCTTGGCAACATCAAGCATGCCTTTGACTAACTTTTTTGAAGTCTCTGTATGATGTCAGACTATCAAGACTACATCTTTAATGTCGGCCATTTTATCCTTGTCTCTCACAAACACAAACACATAGATAGAGAGACAGACACACCACACACAGGCAGACAGACAGCCAGACGCACGCGCACACACACACACACACACACACACACACACACACACACACACACAGGACAAGTTTTTCAAAATAAGAGCCCAATAAAAAGCCAATGATGACACAGCTTGTTGTATTAATACTGAATTTGCTGAGCAGTGTCAGTAATAATGCATGGGGACGACGGGGCCAGAGACACGCACACTCAAAATTTCTTTAGAAATTTTCTCGTTATTATTATTATTAGTAGTAGTAGTAGTAGTAATTATTATTATAGATAGATACAGAAATCTTCCAGCTATGTGTGCACATTGCTGGACTTCCCCCAGCAGGTATGGGAGTTTTTGGGTGGGGCCCAGTGTCTCAAAGTCTTTCTGTGTGTCCGCAATTTGTGGAAAATATGTGTCTCTAATGTCCTGGTATAGCTGGCAGGAGGTTAAGAAGTGCAGCTCAGTCTCCACCTCGCGTTGTGTGCAGTGGGTGCACAGTCTGTCCTCTCTGGGCAGCAGGTCTGCCTGTGTCGGCCTGTCTCTATGGCCAGGCTGTGGTTGCTGAGTCTGTACCAACGTCTTCCTCAGTCTGGGGTCGGTTACACAGCTCAGATAATCTGCCATGCAGTATTGTCTGTTTAGGAGTTTGCTTTGGTTTTTGGTTGCAGATGTCCAATAGTTGATGTAATTGTCTTTTTCTTTAGTTCTGATTTGGTGGGGCCGGATTGTGTGAGGGCGGTCTTGGTGCCCTGAGCTGCTGGTGCTGATCCGGTGGACCAGCTGGCTGAGGGGACTCCCTTCTTTGCTCTCCTCTTGGCATTGCAGGGCTTTGTAATGGTAGGAGCTGGGCTCGCTGGCTTTGAGGTGTTGGTAGAATTTGATGGCTCTTTTTTGTATCCGAATTAAAAGGGGAAATTGTCCTAATTCAGCTGGACATCCATTACTGGGGGTGTTCCTCTGGACTCTGAGAATGCTCTTACAGATCTCAGTATGCAGGCTTTCTATTGGCTGTTTGTCCCATTTTTCAAAGTCTTGATTTGTAAGAGGTCCCCATACTTCACTACCATACAGTAAAATGGGTTCAATTACAGAGTGGAGTATTTTGAGCCAGATTCTAGCGGGTATATCAATAACTGAGGACTTCTTTAAGGCGTAGAAAGCTTCTTCCCTTGTCTCTGAGTTCATTAATGGCCAGATTAAAATTTCCTGTAGAGCTAATTTTGAGTCCTAAATATGTGTAGTTATGTGTGAGTCCCCCCCCCCCCCCCCCTCTCCGGTAGTCGTCGTACCGTGACGCAGAGGAGACACGCCGTAGCGGCTCTGACGTCACGTCACGTCATCATTCCCGGTGTTGTCGGTGTGTGATCGTCGGTTCGAGTCTTCCCGCTGTGATCGCGGAGCAGCGGGGGATGGTGTCTCCGTCTGAGGCCGGATAATCAGACGCAGAGGCCGGCGGCAGGGACGCACAGCCGGGGCTGCTGGCTGGATCTCGGCCTCCGTGCAGGGTTCGATCGGGACGGTTCGGATACTCGGGTCGTCTTTGAACCGGTTCTGTCCGGCTCTGGATGCCCCGGAGGCCCGGAGCAGTGCTCGGACAGCGGGGAAGCAGAGACGGTAGGTCGGCTCCCACACAGACACTTGTCCCCGGAGTGTGTGTGACCCAGCCCGGGCCGCTCGGCGTGGACGCGCCCGGTGTCTCCCGTTAACGGGGATGTTTGTGTTGTGGAAGCTAACAGCTAGCCTCGTAGCTTCCATTGTCACAGCCGGGCTAAGCTAAGCTAAGCTAAGCTAAGCTAGGCTAGGCTAGGCTAAGCTAGGCTAAGCTAAGCTAAGCCGCGGAGGCTCCGTGTTCTGTAACAAACTTTACCCGACACTGGGACGCTCTGTCCCGGCCTCCGTGACCGAGGCACAGCGCCGGATAGACGGTTTGTTCCGCTCCGGCTGTCGTGTCGTTAGCACGCTAATGCTAACCGCGGTGCTGACCCGCTAACGGCCCGGAGAGGAGAGCCTGATCCCGGCCGGAGTCACCGCTCTGACCGGGACAGCGCGGCCCGGTTCGGCCCGGTTCGGCTCGGTTTACTCACACATCAGCCACAGCGTGTATATCAGTGTTATTATTATTATTGTCTGTGTTTGTTGTTAACAAGCGCGTGCTCGTGGTTTGAAGGCCACAGACTGAACACAGGTGTGTTATCAGGTGTGTGTTATCAGGTGTGTGTGTGTCATGTGATTCATGTGGTGAGTCCAGGTGATTGAAGCAGACCAGGCTTCAGACCAGGACCCCCTGTCTGTCAGCAGTCTGTGCTGCGTTCAGGTGTCTCTGTTATTCTGTGTAAATGTGTGACTGTGTGTGTACGCTTCACTGGACAGTGTGAATATGATGTCTGGACAACAGCTGTCTGTAGGTCTGTTGTTGGTCTGATGGTCTGTTGTTGGTCTGATGGTCTGTTGTTGGTCTGTAGGTCTGATGGTCTCTTGTTGGTCTGTAGGTCTGTTGTTGGTCTGATGGTCTGTTGTTGGTCTGATGGTCTGTCGGTCTCTTGTTGGTCTGATGGTCTGTTGTTGGTCTGTAGGTCTGTTGTTGGTCTGATGGTCTGTTGTTGGTCTGTAGGTCTGTTGTTGGTCTGATGGTCTGTTGTTGGTCTGATGGTCTGTCGGTCTCTTGTTGGTCTGATGGTCTGTTGTTGGTCTGTAGGTCTGTTGTTGGTCTGATGGTCTGTTGTTGGTCTGTAGGTCTGATGGTCTGTTGTTGGTCTGTAGGTCTGTTGTTGGTCTGATGGTCTGTAGGTCTGATGGTCTGTTGTTGGTCTGTAGGTCTGTTGTTGGTCTGATGGTCTGTTGTTGGTCTGTAGGTCTGATGGTCTGTTGTTGGTCTGATGGTCTGTTGTTGGTCTGATGGTCTGTAGTTGGTCTGATGGTCTGTTGTTGGTCTGATGGTCTGTTGTTGGTCTGTAGGTCTGATGGTCTGTTGTAGGTCTGTTGGTCTGTTGTTGGTCTGATGGTCTGTTGTTGGTCTGTAGGTCTGATGGTCTGTTGTAGGTCTGTTGGTCTGTTGTTGGTCTGTAGGTCTGATGGTCTGTTGTAGGTCTGTTGGTCTGTTGTTGGTCTGATGGTCTGTTGTTGGTCTGTAGGTCTGATGGTCTGTTGTTGGTCTGATGGTCTGTTGTTGGTCTGATGGTCTGTCGGTCTCTTGTTGGTCTGTAGGTCTGTTGTTGGTCTGATGGTCTGTTGTTGGTCTGTAGGTCTGTTGTTGGTCTGTAGGTCTGTTGTTGGTCTGATGGTCTGTTGTTGGTCTGTAGGTCTGTTGTTGGTCTGATGGTCTGTTGTTAGTCTGTAGGTCTGATGGTCTGTTGTTGGTCTGTAGGTCTGATGGTCTGTTGTTGGTCTGTAGGTCTGATGGTCTGTTGTTGGTCTGATGGTCTGTTGTTGGTCTGATGGTCTGTTGTTAGTCTGTAGGTCTGATGGTCTGTTGTTAGTCTGTAGGTCTGATGGTCTGTTGTTGGTCTGATGGTCTGTTGTTGGTCTGATGGTCTGTAGGTCTGATGGTCTGTTGTTGGTCTGATGGTCTGTTGTTGGTCTGATGGTCTGTTGTTGGTCTGTAGGTCTGTTGTTGGTCTGTAGGTCTGTTGTTAGTCTGTAGGTCTGATGGTCTGTTGTTAGTCTGTAGGTCTGTTGTTGGTCTGTAGGTCTGTTGTTGGTCTGTAGGTCTGTTGTTAGTCTGTAGGTCTGATGGTCTGTTGTTGGTCTGTAGGTCTGATGATCTGTTGTTGGTCTGATGATCTGTTGTTGTTCTGAAGGTCTGTTGTTGGTCTGTAGTTGGGCTGTAGGTCTGATGGTCTGTTGTTGGTCTGATGGTCTGTTGTTGGTCTGTTGTTGGTCTGATGGTCTGTTGTTGGTACGTAGGTCTGTAGTTGGGCTGTAGGTCTGATGGTCTGTTGTTGGTCTGTTGTTGGTCTGATGGTCTGTTGTTAGTCTGTAGTACTGTTGTTGGTCTGTAGGTCTGATGATCTGTTGTTGGTCTGATGGTCTGTTGTTGGTCTGAAGGTCTGTTGTTGGTCTGTAGGTGTGATGGTCTGTTGTTGGTCTGTAGGTCTGATGGTCTGTTGTTGGTATGATGGTCTGTTATTGGTACATAGGTCTGTTGTTGGTACATAGGTCTGTTGTTGGTCTGATGGTCTGTTGTTAGTCTGTAGGTCTGTTGTTGGTCTGTAGGTGTGATGATCTGTTGTTGGTCTGATGGTCTGTTGTTGGTCTGTAGGTGTGATGGTCTGTTGTTGGTCTGTAGGTCTGATGGTCTGTTGTTGGTATATAGGTCTGTTGTTGGTCTGTAGGTCTCTTGTTGGTCTGTTGGTACGTAGGTCTGATGGTCTGTAGGTCTGATGGTCTGTTGTTGGTCTGATGGTGTGTTGTTGATCTGTAGGTCTGTTGTTGGTATGTAGGTCTGTTGGTTTGTTGGTCTGATGGTCTGTTGTTGGTCTGTAGGTCTGATGGTCTGTTGCTCTGTAGGTCTGATGGTCTTTTGGTCTGGTGGTCTGTAGGTCTGATGGTCTGTTGCTCTGTAGGTCTGGTGGTCTGGTGGTCTGTAGGTCTGGTGGTCTGTAGGTCTGATGGTCTGTTGGTCTGTAGGTCTGTTGGTCTGTAGGTCTGGTGGTCTGTAGGTCTGGTGGTCTGGTGGTCTGTAGGTCTGTAGGTCTGATGGTCTGTTGGTCTGTTGGTCTGTTGGTCTGGTGGTCTGTTGGTCTGGTGGTCTGGTGGTCTGTTGCTCTGGTGGTCTGTAGGTCTGGTGGTCTGGTGGTCTGTAGGTCTGATGGTCTGTAGGTCTGGTGGTCTGTAGGTCTGGTGGTCTGGTGGTCTGTAGGTCTGATGGTCTGTAGGTCTGATGGTCTGTAGGTCTGGTGGTCTGTAGGTCTGGTGGTCTGTAGGTCTGGTGGTCTGTAGGTCTGTTGGTCTCTGTCTGATCAAAGATGGTTTATTAGAGGAAGAAGCATCACTGAGTGAGGAAGTGACCTCATTACCAGGTGTGACGACCTGTTCAGCGTCATTAATGTTGGACCCTCTGTAAATACTGTAATACTACATCTAAAAATACTCTAAACTCCTCAAGGTGTACTTCAAGTACAAATACTTCTTAAATACAGTTCCTGTGTACTTTCTATACATTTAAAGATGCGTTCAGGGTTTTTAATCACAAGACTGTGATTGGATCTGTGTTGGTGAAATGCACCTTGGGAGTCGTAGTTGACCCTCTAACTGGATCTGTTAGCCGGCAACAGAACCGGGCTCAGCATTACGTGCTCTGAACCTGGAGCCTTGAAAACATAAACAGGATGTGATGTCGATGACGTCTCAGTTTTATCACTTTTCATCAGTTTGACTCAGGAAATGCCACGATGCGTTTAATGACTCCGTAACATCCAGGAAAGTTGATTCATTTGATGTGAGTCACTGGATCTGTCCGGCTCATTCGTTCATCTGTTTACTTTTTTATTTATTTATTCTAGCTGATCCTGGACTTTAAAAATATTTCAGGTCATTCAGTCATAATAAGATCACAGATCCCATCCATTCACTGACACAGCAGTCTGAACCAGAACTCTTAGATTTGGACTCATCGTCATTCAGTCCATGGAGGTGTGATTCACACAGCCTCCTCTGAACATCACGAGACACTCGTTAAAGTAATGAACTGGTCAAAGTGGAAGCTGCTCATAGTTAAACTGTCTGATTAAATATTCAGATCCATCGTCCGCTCATTTAAAGAGCTTTAACGAGTTTATAAACAGGAGCCCAGAATGGACAAACCAAACACCTCCACCTTCACCTCCTTCACACTTGGAAGGTGAGGCGAGCGGTATTCATCTGTGACTTCACCAGTAGAAGACACTAAATCTTTCACATTGGACCTTTAATGGTTAAAACAAAGTTTTTCAAAAGTTCAGTAATAATCCTTTGCTGTGTGCAGTGCATTGTGGGCTAGCACTGTTCGGCGGCAGCGAGGCTGATGGGAAATGTAGTTTGTATCATCAATTATTTAACCCTCCGTCTGCCTGTCTGTCAGGTGTTTGTCTAACTTCTGATTGGACCCCGGCAAGCTAGCCCCTCCCACCATGAACCCTCTGAACCAGATGAAGGCGGGACTGTCCAACAACCCACACAGGTACACACACACACACACACACACACACACACACACACACACACACACACACACACACAGCAGTGATGTCACAGGGTACTGACGCACTGATTCCCTCCGTGTGTTTGTGTGCAGTGATGGCTCGTACCCGTACGACCCCTCCAGCTGGCAGCAGCCCACCAATCAGCCCACAGGATCCCTCTCCGTGGTTACCACCGTCTGGGGAGTGACCAATCCCTCAGCGAGCCAGGTATGACATCACCAAACAAGAAGGAGGACTAATTGGTTTTAGATCATTTGACGTGTGTGAGATGTGAAGTGTGTTTCTATGTCCGTCAGGGTCTGGGTGGAGGCGTGATGGGGCCCGGGGGTAACCCAGGCGGGGGGCCCATGATGCAGGGTCCCGGGGGACCGGGCATGGCCGGCGGGCCCGGAGGGTACATGGGTCAGCAGGGCTACGGAGAGCCCAACAAAGGCTACATGAACCAGGGCATGTACGGCCGGACGACTGGGGGCTACGCTGGAGGACCAGGGGGGTACACAGGGAGGTGAGTCTGAACCACTGACCTGAGAACAGGGGGGTACACAGGGAGGTGAGTCTGAACCACTGACCTGAGAACAGGAACGTAAGAATGTTCACATGACCGCTCAATAAGGAGGACTGGATTCAAAGTAATGAAGTGAGGTTGAATTTATTCTTGTACAAGAAGGATGTTTAACAGTGCAGGACACAGAAGGGTCACAGGGAAAAGGCTCCCTGAGGAGCTCTAACAGTTGGTTCTTCTACACTCTCTTATCTCTAATGTCTCGGACCCCCCATAGATACAGATAGCATCATAAGTCTTCTTAATTTCCTCTAATAGTCAGCATTTCCCCAATTTAAATGTCACCTCTCTGACCTGTCCCTGACCCTGCCAGCCTTAGCAACAAGGCCATGTTGGAGAAGTGAAAACAGAACATGTGAGGAGGAACTCACGTACACGTCATATGATTTAAGATATCTGACACGTTAGGGAAACGTCTGTTTCAAGTTTCCAGATGTTTACACTGAATCTGATTGGCTCGTACATTTAAGTTTCTTTGGGAAGAACATACGTTCACTTTTGTTTTTCTGAGTGTCCTTGTCATCATTTGTCTCAGTTACCCGTCAAACCCGGGAGGCTCCAGAGGTTCTGCCGACTTCACTCAGGCTGCCGCCGCCGCCGCCGTCGCTGCTGCTGCCGCCGCCACAGCAACCGCCACCGCCACGGCGACCGTTGCAGCCATCCAGGAGAAACAAAACCAGGAAATGAACTACGGACAGGTGAGGCGACACGTGTCGACCGAGCGGGTCAGTGCTCCCTCTGCTGGAGGCTTCAGGCATCCTCGTCGGGTCATTTCAGGTCTCGCAGGTTGATTATTTATTTATTCACGTTCCCACCTGCCGGCCGACACCTGAGCTGCGCGTCACATTCAGGTGTCTCAGGTTACTGGAATGATGCAGAGCTTCATGACTCAGAGCAGGAAACATACGACAGCTTCTGTTAGTTTTAAAAAATGTTTCAAAACTTCAAACTTTATTTGTTTCATATCCAAGACGAACTTTTCTTTTTCCAACACTTCTAATCTGTAATTGAACTTAAATAAGTCTGTGGAAGCAGAGGGAGCTTGAGTACGCGTAGTTCATACCGAGCGCTAACCAACACTCTGTTTGTGTCAGATGGGCGGTCCGGCCTATAACAACCAGTTCATGGCCCACTCCGGCCCCCGCGGCCCCCCTGGCATGGCTCCTGGAGGTATGGGCTCCGGACCTGGACCTACCAGGGGCCCTCCCTCAATGGGCCCCATGTATGGACCTGGAGGTGGCCCCCAGAGGGTCCCTCAGCACCCAAACTACGGCCCTGGACCACAGCAGGGCCACCTGAGGCCCCCACAGGGCCTGAAACGGCCCTACAGCTCTGAGGTGAGCCTGTGATCAATCCGGATAAAACCAGATCAAACCAGATTAAATGTACCAGGTTTAAACGGATCAGTCACTTCCTGTTTGTCTCCTCAGTCTTTCCCAGGAATGTCTCAGCAGTACGGCGTCCCGGTTGGTTCCAGTGTGAACGTCATGTCCGGTCCTGGTGGCGGCGGTTCAATGCCAGGTTCAGGCGGAGGTGGTCACGCCGGACCCGGCCCGTACTCCGGCCCAAACATGCAGTACCATCCAGGTTAGAGATTTAAAGGGATTTATTGATTTTTTTTGTTTTGTTTTGTTTCACAAATAAGTTTTAAATAAAAACGTTAGCCTAGCTTAGCACAAAGACTAGAAGCAGAGGGAAATGTTAGCCTAGCTTAGCTTAAAGACTGGAAGCAGAGGGAAATGTTAGCCTAGCTTAGCTTAAAGACTGGAAGCAGAGGGAAATGTTAGCCTAGCTTAGCACAAAGACTGGAAGTAGGGGTAAACTGTTAGCCTAGCTTAGCACAAAGACTAGAAGCAGAGGGAAATGTTAGCCTAGCTTAGCACAAAGACTGAAAGCAGAGGGAAATGTTAGCCTAGCTTAGCACAAAGACTAGAAGCAGAGGGAAATGTTAGCCTAGCTTAGCATAAAGACTGGAAGCAGAGGGAAATGTTAGCCTAGCTTAGCTTAAAGACTGGAAGCAGAGGGAAATGTTAGCCTAGCTTAGCACAAAGACTGGAAGCAGAGGGAAATGTTAGCCTAGCTTAGCACAAAGACTGGAAGCAGAGGGAAATGTTAGCCTAGCTTAGCATAAAGACTGGAAGCAGAGGGAAATGTTAGCCTAGCTTAGCATAAAGACTGGAAGCAGAGGGAAATGTTAGCCTAGCTTAGCTTAAAGACTGGAAGCAGAGGGAAATGTTAGCCTAGCTTAGCACAAAGACTGGAAGCAGAGGAAAATGTTAGCCTAGCTTAGCATAAAGACTGGAAGCAGAGGGAAATGTTAGCCTAGCTTAGCACAAAGACTGGAAGCAGAGGGAAATGTTAGCCTAGCTTAGCATAAAGACTAGAAGCAGAGGGAAATGTTAGCTTAGCACAAAGACTGGAAGCAGAGGGAAATGTTAGCCTAGCTTAGCATAAAGACTGGAAGCAGAGGGAAATGTTAGCCTAGCTTAGGCATAAAGACTGGAAGGCAGAGGGAAATGTTAGCCTAGCTTAGCTTAAAGACTGGAAGCAGAGGGAAATGTTAGCCTAGCTTAGCACAAAGACTGAAGCAGAGGAAAATGTTAGCCTAGCTTAGCATAAAGACTGAAGCAGAGGGAAATGTTAGCCTAGCTTAGCACAAAGACTGGAAGCAGAGGGAAATGTTAGCCTAGCTTAGCATAAAGACTAGAAGCAGAGGGAAATGTTTAGCCTAGCTTAGCATAAAGACTGAAGTAGGGGGAAACTGTTAGCCTAGCTTAGCATAAAGACTGGAAGCAGAGGGAAATGTTAGCCTAGCTTAGCACAAAGACTGGAAGCAGAGGGAAATGTTAGCTAGCTTATAGCATAAAGACTGGAAGCAGAGGAAATGTTAGCCTAGCTTAGCATAAAGACTGGAAGTAGGGGAAACTGTTAGCCTAGCTTAGCATAAAGACTGGAAGCAGAGGGAAATGTTAGCCTAGCTTAGCATAAGACTGGAAGCAGAGGGAAATGTTAGCCTAGCTTAGCACAAAGACTGGAAGCAGAGGGAAATGTTAGCCTAGCCTCCATCACTTTAAGGATCTTCACTCTCCCTGCAGGTCCAGGTGGTCCAGGCCCCGCCCCACAGCGCTCTGGCTCCTCCCCCTCCTATCAGGGCCATAAGATGCCCCTCCCACAGTACCCCCCCTCTGGACCCCCCAGTTCACAGTACTACAAGGTGAGGCGTGTTTACTGCGTGTGCGTGTGAACATGTGAGGACGTGAAGCATCAGGCCAACATGTGTTTGTGTCTGAGCAGCAGGACCAGTTTAACGGGCAGGGTGGAGGTCTGAACAGTCTGACCACAGGGGGCGCCGCCGGTGTCTACAGCTCCTTCAACCAGCCGCCAGGGGTAAGTGTGTGTGCGTCGATCAGTCAGTTACAGGAAGTGTTGTCACAGGTAGAGGCGTGTTCTCACCTGTGACCAGGTCACCATGGTAACAGTTGAGGTTAACTCTCCCTGTTCTCTCTGTCAGCCTGGTCGAGGGTTGCCAGGTTACCCGTCCTCTCCGGTTCCTGGTAATCCGACCCCTCCCATCACCCCCAGCAGCTCCATGGCCCCGCCCTACATGTCGCCCGGCAACAGTGACGTCAAACCGCCGCCCTCTTCCTTCCTGCCTGACATCAAACCCAACATGGCGGGCCTGCCACCGCCGCCTCCAACAGGTCGATTCTTCACCAGGTTACATCACCATGAGATGTGACATCACAGGAAGTGTACAGGCGTCTGACTGTTCTGACTTCCTGTTAACAGGTAACCCTAGCGACGACCTGCGGCTGACCTTCCCAGTGCGTGACGGTGTGGTCCTAGAGCCCTTCAGATTAGAGCACAACCTGGCTGTCAGCAACCACGTCTTCCAGCTCCGAGACTCCGTGTACAAGACGCTCATCATGAGGTGAGACAGGTTTTAGACAGTCTGCGGGGACGTCACAGAGACTACGTCCAGGTTTTAGACAGTCTGCGGGGACGTCACAGAGACTACGTCCAGGTTTTAGACAGTCTGCGGGGACGTCACGGAGACTACGTCCAGGTTTTAGACAGTCTGCGGGGACGTCACAGAGACTACGTCCAGGTTTTAGACAGTCTGCGGGGACGTCACGGAGACTACGTCCAGGTTTTAGACAGTCTGCGGGGACGTCACGGAGACTGCGTCCAGGTTTTAGACAGTCTGCGGGGACGTCACAGAGACTACGTCCAGGTTTTAGACAGTCTGCGGCGACGTCACAGAGACTACGTCCAGGTTTTAGACAGTCTGCGGGGACGTCACAGAGACTACGTCCAGGTTTTAGACAGTCTGCAGGGACGTCACGGAGACTACGTCCAGGTTTTAGACAGTCTGCGGGGACGTCACAGAGACTACGTCCAGGTTTTAGACAGTCTGAGGGGACATCTCAGAGACTATGTCCAGGTTTCAGACAGTCTGCGGGGACGTCTCGGAGACTACGTCCAGGTTTTAAGAGAACAGTTTGTTCTCTTAATGTTAAACACTTTTGTTTAATCGTGTGTGTGTGTGTGTGTGTGTGTCAGACCGGACCTGGAGCTCCAGTTCAAGTGTTACCACCACGAGGATCGACAGATGAACACCAACTGGCCCGCCTCGGTCCAGGTCCGACCTCCATCTTTTTATCTCCACACTGATTTCATCTGAGCATGTATTTACCTGTTACTCACCTGCTCCTCCTCCTCCTCCTCCTCCTCCTGCTCCTCCTCCTGCTCCTCCTCCTCCTCCTCCTGCTCCTCCTCCTCCTGCTCCTCCTCCTGCTCCTCCTCCTCCTCCTCCTCAGGTCAGCGTGAACGCGACTCCTCTCACCATCGAGCGAGGCGACAACAAAACTTCCCATAAACCTTTGTACCTGAAGCAAGTCTGTCAGCCTGGCAGGAACACCATCCAGATCACCGTGACCGCCTGCTGCTGTGTACGCACACACACACACACACACACACACACACACACACACAGACAGGTGTCACAGCTGTGTACAGGTGTGTGTGTCATTAACATAAATGTGTCTCTGCAGTCTCACCTGTTCGTCCTCCAGCTGGTCCATCGTCCCTCGGTGCGCTCGGTGCTGCAGGGTCTGATGAAGAAGAGGCTGCTGCCTGCAGAGCACTGCGTCACCAAGAGTGAGTGGCTCGTCTTCATCGCTCGTTAAGCGCACGCCGCTCGTTAGGCGTCGTCTCACCTTCTTCCTTCTGTCTCTCAGTAAAGAGGAACTTCAGCAGCGGTTCGATTCCTGGGACCCCCGGGTTAAACGGAGAGGACGGCGTGGAGCAGACGGCCATCAGAGTGTCGTTGAAGTGTCCCATCACTTTCCGCCGCATCCAGCTGCCCGCCAGAGGTCACGACTGCAGACACATACAGGTCAGAGCCACGGCCAATCAGAGCACGGCATGCACTGTGACGTCACCACACTGTCAATCATTTCCTCGTCAGTCCACAGTAACATGCTGAAAATATAAAGTCCCAGCTTTCCAATGACAGTAAACGCACCACACCTGGTTAAATACAGTAAGTGCTACTTCAAGGACAACAGAAAATCCACGTTAAAGCAAGCGCTCATTTCCTGTGGTGCTCCGTCGCCATCTGGTAGATGTATTATAATGATGGTCACATGACTCTGTCTGTCTGTCTCTCTGTCTCTCTGTCTCTCTGTCTCTCTGTCTGTCTGTCTGTCTGTCTGTCTGTCTGCAGTGTTTCGACCTGGAGTCGTACCTGCAGCTCAACTGTGAGAGAGGAACGTGGAGATGCCCTGTGTGCAAGTATGTCACACACACACATCAAACTAATACACACACTCCTCATGTCCTCTATAACCTGTGTGTGTGTGTGTGTGTGTGTGTGTGTGTGTGTGTGTGTGTGTGTGTGTGTGTGTGTGTGTGTGTGTGTGTGTGTGCAGTAAGACAGCTCTGTTGGAGGGTCTCGAGGTCGATCAGTACATGCTGGGAATCCTCATCTACGTCCAGAAGTAAGTAACTTCTTTAAACGCCGATCAGAGTCCATGACAAGTCCTGCACATCTGAGCCTCCTCCTCATCCTCCTCCTCCTCCTCCTCCTGCTCCTCCTGCTCCTCCCCCCCTCCTCAGTTCGGAGTACGAGGAGATCACCATCGACCCAGTGTGCAGCTGGAAGCCGGTCCCGGTGAAGCCGGACATCCATGTGAAGGAGGAGTCGGACGGCCCGGTGTTGAAGCGATGCCGGACGCTCAGCCCGAGTCACATGGTCCTCCCCAGCGTCATGGAGATGATCGCATCACTAGGCCCCGCCCCTTCCTCTGCAGCCTCCTCCTCCCCGATGCCCTACCCCTCGCTGCCTGCAGGGGGCGGCAACAACAGCAGCAACACACCGGACTACCCCGGGCCAGGTATGCAGGGGGCGTGGTCTGTAACACATGGGTGTGGTCTGTAGTGTGTGGGTGTGGTCTCTAACGTGTGGGCGTGGCCTCCTCCTCAGCTCCGTCCTATCCCGCCCAGTCAGCTGGTTTCTCGGACTTCAGTGGACCGGGTACTCCAGGCGTTGGGGGGGACTTCTCCTCCCCCGGTCCTCCCCCCCTCTCCTACCAGTCAGAGCTGTCCAGTGCCCTCCTCACCCCTGACAAACCCCCCCCTCACCCACTGGCTGGACAGGTAACACACCTTCATCACCATCATCATCCTCCTCTCTGTCTCGCTTCCTGTCCTCTCTTGCTTGACTCCTCTCTCCTCCCTTCCTCAGATGTCGGTCTCGGGGCGTCTGGACTCCACTTCCCATGGTGCTCCTCTCTCCCAGCAGCAGCAGTCGCAGGGTCACCACGGCAACTCCCAACTCGGGGGCGGCAACCAGATGATGCAGCGTAGCAACCAGAATCCCCGTCTCCAAGGCGACGGCTCCTTCGGACTCGGCGGGCCTCCAGAGGTTCCAGAACCGTCTCTGGATGTGAGTACAACCTAGACCAGAACCAGACCGGAACCCGGGTCAGGGCAGGATCTGATGGTGCTCATTAATATTCACTCATTAATTATTCATGAATCTGTCTCTCTCCTCAGTTGCTCCCTGAGTTGACCAACCCAGACGAGTTGCTGTCGTACCTCGGACCTCCGGACCTCCCGAACAACAACAACGACGACCTGCTGTCGCTGTTTGAGAACAACTAAACAAACACACACACACACACACACACACACACACACACACACACACACACACACACACAGAACTTTACTGTAACATATGAACTGTGCTCGCTGACAGGACGGAGCGGGAACGTTTGAAGCTTTGATGTGACGATGACGTAACTTTGTTTTTTTATTCTGTGTTCATGCTTCATTCCTGTCAACACGACCGGGCCGAGCCCTGTGCTCCTCCAGAACCAGAACCTTTCTGATCTAGGGCCAACGTTTCCACTCAGCCGCCTGCGACATGAGACGTTTTTATCAGGGCAAACAGAACCAAACAGAACCATCTCATCCTGATGGGTTTCAAACCGCCAACATGCAGCCGATTACAGAACCAGAACCAGAGAACGACCTCAGACTCACATCTAGATCAGAACCATGAGGAGCGAGTCCAGAACACGGCACCTATCAGCACCACAACACTCCTGTTTGATCAGCTGATCTGGTTCTGGTTCTGCAGGTTCACACACGGATGTTGAGCAGTCGAACACGTGGCGTGTTGTGACTTCCTGTCATCACCTCTGGTTCTTGTGGCTGAGTGTAAATGAAAGTTCTGGTTCTGGATCTGGGTTTTATCAGGCAGAAAAAAGTCCAAAGGGGCCAAAAGGTTCTGGACTGGTGACAGAACTGTTTTTGTAGCGGTGTGTGGAGCTCCACGACACCGGGCCGGGTCCATCCTCGTCCTCATGGTCATTCTGTATGTTGTAAAGTCTGAATAAAGTGAACATGACGACGACCTTTGTAATTTAATAAACACACACTGGAAAGACACACCGAACACAGAGTGCTGCTTTAACATGTCTCCAAGACGACCCGCAGACTGTCTAAAACCTGGACGTAGTCTCTGAGACGTCCCCACAGACTGTCTAAAACCTGGACGTAGTCTCTGAGACGTCCCCGCAGACTGTCTAAAACCTGGACGTAGTCTCCGTGACTATCACAGACTGTCTAAAACCTGGACGTAGTCTCTGAGACGTCCCCACAAACTGTCTAAAACCTGGACGTAGTCTCTGAGACGTCCCCACAGACTGTCTAAAACCTGGACGTAGTCTCTGAGACGTCCCCGCAGACTGTCTAAAACCTGGACGTAGTCTCTGTGACGTCCCCACAGACTGTCTAAAACCTGGACGTAGTCTCTGTGACGTCCCCGCAGACTGTCTAAAACCTGGACGTAGTCTCCGTGACGTCCCCACAGACTGTCTAAAACCTGGACGTAGTCTCTGAGACGTCCCCACAGACTGTCTAAAACCTGGACGTAGTCTCTGAGACGTCCCCGCAGACTGTCTAAAACCTGGACGTAGTCTCCGAGACGTCTTGGCATGACTAGCTAACATAGTGAGTCTGGTCTTCTTCTCTTTGTGTTGGAAACATTTCAGGGGGGTTGAGTTGGCCTTCACGGTTCTGGCATGAGGCACCGTCTTTGTGTGAGCATCAACCGGAGGTCATTAAAAGTCACCGATCAATACAGAACCGAGCCGACACCTGTGTCTGGATCAGGTCAGTCCCTGTGAAGAAGATGATGACACGCCGACGCAGGAAAAATCAGTGAAGAAGAGAATTAAAACCAGACAGTTTGTAAAATAAATAATAAATAATTTACATATTGATAATTCATATGTCACTATAATTAAAACAATGTACTAAAAGTGAGTAAATATACATACATGAAGACACGCTAGCAGGTTAAACTAGCTTCAGCTCATGAACCTCGAGGTCAGACAGCTAGCAGTATGAGCTAGCACCAGCGTCTGCCTTCAGTGAACACGGCCGGACTGAACAGAACCTCTGAACCGGCAGTGTCCAGTCTAACAGTGAACACGGCGACAGAACCTCTGAACCAGCAGTGTCCAGTCTAACAGTGAACACGGCAGCAGAACCTCTGAACCAGCAGTGTCCAGTCTAACAGTGAACACAGCGACAGAACCTCTGAACCAGCAGTGTCCAGTCTAACAGTGAACACAGCGACAGAACCTCTGAACCGGCAGTGTCCAGTCTAACAGTGAACACAGCGACAGAACCTCTGAACCGGCAGTGTCCAGTCTAACAGTGAACACAGCGACAGAACCTATGAACCAGCAGTGTCCAGTCTAACAGTGAACACGGCAGCAGAACCTCTGAACCAGCAGTGTCCAGTCTAACAGTGAACACAGCAGCCTATCGGGTGGCTGCAGGAGGATGAATATGTAGCTTAAATGAATCCACTCCTCCGAGTCATTATAATACTCATGTTCCTCGAAGTACTGGTCGAGGTGGTTGGAGCCATATTTGACTCAAGTCTATTAATAAATCCTAAACCTAAACTGAATTATAATTCATTCCTTAAAACAGATAAAGTAATTATTGTAGGTGATTTTAACATTCATGTGGACAACCACAATGATAGTCTTAGTACTGCTTTTATCTCTCTATTAGACTCAATTGGCTTTTGTCAAAGTGTAAATAAACCGACTCATTGTCTGAACCACACTCTTGATCTTGTTCTTTCATATGGCATTGAAATTGATAATCTAATAGTCTTTCCACAGAATCCTCTTCTGTCTGACCCTTTTTTAATAACCTTTGAGTTCATATTACTGGACTATAAGCCTTTGTGTAGAAGCTTCTACAGCAGATGTTTATCTGATAGTGCTGTAGCCAAATTTAAGGAAGTGATTCCTTCAGCATTGAATTCAATGCCATGTCTAACTGTAACAGAGGACTTGTCTGCTTCCTTTAGCCACTCACAAATAGATCATCTTGTTGATAGTATTACAGGCTCATTACGGACAACTCTAGACTCTATTGCACCTCTGAAAAAGAAGATAATTAAACAAAGAAGGCTAGCACCATGGTATAGCCAGCAGACTCGTAAATTAAAGCAAGAGGCACGTAAATCTGAACGCAAATGGCCACTAAACTGGAAGAATCTCATCTAGTCTGGCAAGATAATCTCAAAACATACAGGAAGGCTCTCCGTAATGCCAGAGCAGCCTATTACTCTTCTTTAATTGAGGAGAATAAGAACAACCCCAGGTTTCTCTTCAGCACTGTAGCCAGGCTAACAGAGAATCACAGCTCTACTGAACCATCTATTCCTTTAGGTCTAAGTAGCAATGACTTCATGAGCTTCTTTAATGATAAGATTATAACTATTAGAGACAAAATCCATCACCTCTTGCCCTCAACAGACATTGATCTGCATTCTGATACAGCAAGTTTTGAAACAGCTGTAAAACCTGATATGTATTTAGACTGTTTTTCTCCCATCGACCTTCATCAAATAACTTTAATCATTTCTGCAGCTAAGCCGTCAACCTGTCTCTTAGACCCCATCCCAACCAGGCTGCTCAAGGATGTTTTACCTGTAGCTAGTAATTCTTTATTGGATACGATTAATCTGTCTTTATTATCAGGATATGTACCACAGTCCTTTAAGGTAGCTGTAATTAAACCTCTTCTTAAAAAGCCCACTCTAGACCCAGAGGTCTTAGCCAACTACAGACCGATATCAAACCTTCCCTTTCTGTCTAAGATACTTGAGAAAGCTGTAGCTAATCAGCTGTGTGACTTTCTCCATAACAATAGTCTATTTGAGGATTTCCAGTCAGGATTTAGAGTGCATCATAGCACAGAGACCGCATTAGTCAAAGTTACAAATGACCTCCTAATGGCATCAGACAAAGGACTCATCTCTGTACTTGTCCTGTTAGATCTTAGTGCTGCATTTGACACCATTGACCATCAAATTCTTTTACAGAGACTGGAACATCAAATTGGCATCAAAGGAACCGCCCTAAGCTGGTTTAAGTCGTATTTTTTAGATCGATCTCAGTTTGTTCACGTCAATGATGAATCGTCCATGCAGACCAAAGTTTGTCATGGAGTCCCACAAGGTTCTGTACTAGGACCACTTCTATTCAGTTTATATATGCTTCCTTTAGGGAACATTATTAGGAATCACTCTATCAATTTTCATTGTTATGCTGACGACACCCAATTATATTTATCAATCAAGCCTGATGCATCCAATCAGTTAACTAAACTCCAAGCATGTGTTAAGGATATAAAAAGTTGGATGACCTACAATTTTCTGATGTTAAATTCAGACAAACTGAAGTTCTTGTAATTGGACCCAAACACCTCAGAAACTCTCTTTCTAGAGACTTAGTTACTTTAGACGGGATCACCCTGGCCTCCAGCTCCACTGTAAAGAATCTTGGAGTTGTTTTTGATCAGGATTTGTCCTTTAACGTCACATAAAACACATTTCGAGGACTGCATTCTACCACTTACGTAACATCGCTAAAATCAGACGCATTGTCTCTCAGGCGGATGCAGAAAAACTAGTCCACGCATTTGTTACTTCAAGGCTGGACTATTGTAACTCTTTGTTATCAGGCTGCTCTAATAAGTCTCTGAGGACTTTGCAGTTAATTCAGAATGCTGCTGCACGTGTTCTGACAGGAACCAAGATCAGAGATCACATCTCTCCCATTCTGACTTCCTTGCATTGGCTACCTATTAAATCTAGAATAGAATTTAAATTCTTCTCCTTACTTACAAAGCTCTTCATGGTCAGGCACCATCATATCTAAAAGAGCTCATAATACCTTACTACCCCTCTAGAACACTGCGCTCTCAGGACGCTGGGTTCCTTGTGGTTCCTATAGTTTCCAAAAGTAGATTGGGAGCCAGAGCTTTCAGCTATCAGGCTCCTCTTCTGTGGAACAAACTACCTTTCTGGGTTCAGGAGGCAGACACGGTCAAACCTTTAAGAGTAGACTGAAGACTTTCCTCTTTGATAGAGCTTATAGTTAGTGCTGGCTCAGGTCATCCCCTGACATTAATGCATGTCACTAACTAAACTTCTTCCCTGGAGTTTCTGTCTCTGTCGTCCAGCAGGTTCTCGTGGATCGTGGCTGCTGCTGTGATCCTGCATGACGTCCACTACACATATTACTACTGTCATTATTACTGCCATATCTGCTACTGTGGTTATTTTATCAGTCATTGTAATTCATTGTCATTTTATCAGTCATTGTAATTCATTGTCATTTTATCATTCATTGTAATTCATTGTCATTTTATCAGTCATTGTGATTCATTGTCATTTTATCAGTCATTGTAATTCATTGTTATTTTATCAGTCATTGTGATTCATTGTCATTTTATCAGTCATTGTAATTGTACAATATGTTTGTGTTGATTTGTTCTGTACACGTGACATCTGTTGCACGTCTGTCCGTCCTGGGAGAGGGATCCCTCCTCTGTGGCTCTTCCTGAGGTTTCTTCCACCTTTTTTCCCTGTTAAAGGTTTTTTGTGGGCAAGTTTTTCCTCACTGGAACCGAGGGTCTAAGGACAGAGGGTGTCACTCCCTGTACAGATTGTAAAGCCTCAGAGGAAAATGGACTTTGTGACTTTGGGCTATACAAATAAAACCTGATTTGATCTTCTTGTTGGGTTTGGCTCCTGGCTGAGTCAGTTCAGTTAGCTACACGGCTAACTGAACTGACCACAGTTAGCAGTCCTGCTACTTAGCAAGTAATGGTAGCTACTGTTAGCATTAGCTACTGTTAGCATTAGCTACTGTTAGCAGTTAGCTACTGTTAGCAGTTAGCTACTGTTAGCATTAGCTACTGTTAGCAGTTAGCTACTGTTAGCATTAGCTACTGTTAGCAGTTAGCTACTGTTAGCATTATCTACTGTTAGCATTGCTACTGTTAGCATTAGCTACTGTTAGCAGTTAGCTACTGTTAGCAGTTAGCTACTGTTAGCATTAGCTACTGTTAGCAGTTAGCTACTGTTAGCATTATCTACTGTTAGCATTGCTACTGTTAGCATTAGCTACTGTTAGCAGTTAGCTACTGTTAGCAGTTAGCTACTGTTAGCAGTTAGCTACTGTTAGCATTAGCTACTGTTAGCATTAGCTACTGTTAGCAGTTAGCTACTGTTAGCATTAGCTACTGTTAGCATTGCTACTGTTAGCAGTTAGCTACATTAGCATTAGCTCCAAACCAGCTGGATCCTCAGTGTTAGCTGTGTTAGCTTTGTTATGTTAGCTTTAGCTCCCCTGTTTCCATCATGGCGTCTGTAAGTCTCCTCGGTGCTGTAACTCTAGTCCCTGTTGGACTCGGAGGCTGAGGTCCAACCCGGTCCGGCTGCTGAGCCCGGTTCTGTTAGCATGCTAACAGCAGATTCAGTTAGCAGCAGTATTTCTTTTTGTGTCCGTTCGTTTGGACCGAGCCCAGTGACAGAGACCAGAACTGTTTATTTCTGCTGTGGAGACATGTGGACTTATGGAGACATGTGGACTTATGGAGACATGTGGACTTATGGAAACATGTGGACTTATGGAGACATGTGGACTTATGGAGACATCTGGACTTATGGAGACATGTGGACTTATGGAGACATGTGGACTTATGGAAACATGTGGACTTATAGAGACATGTGGACTTATAGAGACATGTGGACTTATGGAGACATGTGGACTTATGGAAACATGTGGACTTATAGAGACATGTGGACTTATGGAGACATGTGGACTTATGGAACCATGTGGACTTATGGAAACATGTGGACTTATGGAGACATGTGGACTTATGGAGACATGTGGACTTATAGAGACATGTGGACTTATGGAAACATGTGGACTTATAGAAACATGTGGACTTATGGAAACATGTGGACTTATGGAAACATGTGGACTTATGGAGACATGTGGACTTATAGAGACATGTGGACTTATGGAAACATGTGGACTTATGGAGACATGTGGACTTATGGGGACATGTGGACTTATGGGGACATGTGGACTTATGGAGACATGTGGACTTATGGAGACATGTGGACTTATAGAGACATGTGGACTTATGGAAACATGTGGACTTATGGAGACATGTGGACTTATGGAAACATGTGGACTTATGGAGACATGTGGACTTATGGAAACATGTGGACTTATAGAGACATCTGGACTTATGGAAACATGTGGACTTATGGAAACATGTGGACTTATGGAGACATGTGGACTTATGGAGACATGTGGACTTACTGACCCAAGTGGACGTTTGAGGAACTGCACGTTTTTTTCATTATTAATATTCTTAGCACTTCCTGTGTTGGACGGAGGCTTCTGATTGGTTCAAACACACTTTGACGTTAACTCGGTTTAAATCCACTCAGACTAACTCGTGACGTCAACGGTCCGTGTTAACTTTATGCACCATGGACAGACCGCGCCCTGACCACGTGACCGCGCCCTGACCGCGTGACCGCGCACCCCCCCTTCTCAAAGCCAGAACGCGCGCGCACTGCGGGACCCACCGCGTGCACTGCGCGCGCTGTCAGTGATCCGCGGCGCGCGCTGCTCCGGAACTGAGTTTGGAGTTATCCGCCCGGGACACCGGAGCGGGGCGGTGCTGGCCGGCGCGCGCCGTGACTCGGTCCACTCTGAGGTACCGTTACGTCTGTCTGCCCATGTAGGGACCTGGTCTGGCTGCTGATTGGACAACACAGCTGCCAATCAAACACCCCAGCGTCGCTGACTGGCTGCTTGTGATTGGCCGCCGCCCCCCGGCGGGTTATATAAAGCTGGACGGCGCGCCGCCATCTTTTTCGGATCCTTGTGGCCGCCGCGTGCTCACCGGAACCGTCAGTCCGCTGCTGAAGATGTCCAACCCGAGAGTGTACTTCGACGTCACCGCCGGCGGCGCCCCGGTGGGCCGGATTGTGATGGAGGTAACCCGGTCTGTGCGCTCGGTCCCGGTCCGCTCGGTCCCGGTCCGCTTCTCTGGGATCGGTTCGTTACTTCGGGGCTGCGGGTGGATCAACCGGCGGCTCCCGGTGCTGGCTTACGGTAACCGAGCTGTCCCGGTTTGATGGTCTTGAATGAACCGTGTGCACGTGCGTGTGTCTGCCAGCACCGGATACCGGTTAATATTCCCGTTACCGGCTGTTTTTACCGAGTGAATCTGTTTAAACCGTATCAGCCCGTTAGCTCGGTGTTAACGTTAGCCGCAGGCCCCGGTTCAGACCCCGGTACCGGGAGCTCTCACCGGTACTTTTCCATCGGCGGCTAGCTCCGAGATGCTAATGCTAACCGTGCGTCCAGTCACGCTCTGCGCATGCGCACTGCGCAGCTCGCGCTGTTCTTTGTGTTGCAGCGTCTCGCGGCCTTCAGCGGAGCGCGGGAAACAGCCCGGCGCGTGCCCGCGGTGATTACACATCACGGGTCAATTATATTATTTATTTATGTTAGTTTGACGGTTCCGGTTCCGAACAGTTCTGGAAAGTTCCCCGGGGGGGCGGGGCTAACAATGCGGATGTTCGGTTACCGGAGCCGCCATGATTCAGCAGGACGTTACATAACGGAGCCGGTAACCGCTGATCACGCGTCCGGCCATTTTGTGTCCCGGTCTGAGGCGGGCCCACCGGGCTCGGGTCTAAACCTGGACCCGGCTCGTGTTCAGGGTAATGAGATCTGCATGGTGGAGGTCTGGGTGGTGTCACAGCTGAGCAGGTGCTGCAGCCCCCGCCCGGGCACTGAGCCGCAGCTGCTGTGGTGCAATGCTGCATTACTCCATGCGACAGAACCCCGTCACCCCCCGCGACAGAACCCCGTCACCCCCCGCGACAGAACCCCGTCACCCCCCGCGACAGACCCCCGTCACCCCCCGCGACAGACCCCCGTCACCCCGCGACAGACCCCCGTCACCCCGCGACAGACCCCCGTCACCCCGCGACAGACCCCCGTCACCCCGCGACAGACCCCCGTCACCCCGCGACAGACCCCGTCACCCCGCGACAGACCCCCGTCACCCCGCGACAGAACCCCGTCACCCCGCGACAGAACCCCGTCACCGCTCTGAGCTCGCCATGCTTCTTTAACGGGCCCGTGTTTAAAGCCGGGTGGAGCTATTTTTAGCTCTGTCTGCAGAGGTGGTGCTGCTGCAGAGGTGTAGCTGAGCTGGCACAGGTCCAGCTGCAGCACAGGACAAAGTGCGTGAAGCTGTTTGGCTCGCGGCCACACATTGTTTCCTGACTCTGACCCGCGGGCCGTGTTCCTTTCTGCTTCCTCAGCTTTATGCCAGCGAGGTGCCCAAGACGGCCGAGAACTTCCGCGCCCTGTGCACCGGCGAGAAGGGCTTCGGCTACAAGGGCTCCATCTTCCACCGCATCATCCCCGACTTCATGTGCCAGGTGAGTCTGCGGACGACCCGCACCTTCACGATGGTTATCTGAACGTTCTGATCTGTTAACTTTAACGTTTGTTCAACGTTCAGGGCGGTGACTTCACCAACCACAACGGAACCGGTGGAAAGTCCATCTACGGCAACAAGTTTGCCGACGAGAACTTCAACCTGAAGCACACCGGCCCCGGCATCCTGTCCATGGCCAACGCCGGGCCCAACACCAACGGGTCCCAGTTCTTCATCTGCACATCCAAGACTACCTGGTAAGAGCACGCGGGCTCGTTTACACACGAGGACCGTGATTGGTTGTCTGTACCGTTGGCGTCACATTTGATTGGTCCGTCTCCGCCCGCAGGCTCGACGGGAAGCACGTGGTGTTCGGGAAGGTGGTGGAGGGGATGGACGTGGTGAATAAGATGGAGGAGAAGGGCTCCCAGAGCGGCAAGACCTCGACGAAGATCGCCATCGCCGACTGCGGGCAGCTCTGAGCTCAGCACTTAACCCTTTCTGCTTGTCCTGTAGCCACGCCCCTGCTAGACTCCAAACCCCGCCCCCTTCCCATTCAACATTCCTATTGATGGAGCCCCTGACCCCGCCCCCTTTTTTATTCAGTTGTTGGATCATGTTTGTGCATTTGTGACTTAACGTTTCTTTTGCATTAACGTTTGTTTCAAAGAGTCCAAACGGTTTCTGTTGAGTCAAAAAATGAAGAAATAAAATGGAAAAGTTGCCTTGACGACAAAACGTGTCGACTCGTTTTTTACCTCCACCTGTAACACGTCACCTCCACCTGTAACATCACCTCCACCTGTAACATCACCTCCACCTGTTACATCACCTCCACAGTAAGGGTCAGCGATTAAAGGTGTGGACGGATCCCGATGACGCCCGCTCAGCTTCAGGTCGACCCATCAGGTGTTCGGGTGTCCGTCACATGACGAGCTTTAAAGGTGATCAGTGACGAGTCTGTTCATGAACTCGTTAAAGTTTAAATGTAACGGAGTCGTCAGTTTAAAGTTCATTAGATAACGGGCTCGGGGGTCAACGCCTCCAAACGTTAACGGGTTCGTTAGTGGCTCGAAGTTGTTCGGAGGTGTGACTGAACAGGTGACGGACTCGGACCCTGAAGAATGTAAATGTTTTTAATAAACACTGAATCCTTTGACTGAAGCTGGGTGTAACGTGGACGTAACAAACTGAATTAAACAAACACATTAAGATATTTTCAGTGTCTGAACTCTGAGATGATCTTGTAAATCACAGGTTAATCTATAAAGTCTAAAGTTCTTCAAACTGAATGTTCATGACGATGTTTCAGATCCGACTGCAGATGATTTTATAGAAACAAACTGAAGATTCATATTTTTATTAAATGGTTTCATACTGAAATAAAAATAAAAAAGCACATCAATTTGTAGCGTCCAGCAGAGGGCGCTCTGCAGCTGCACATGGACTGACCTCCATCCTCCTCGAGGTGGTCACAGACTGGATGGACCATGTAGTCCCTGTAGAAGGTTCTGACGGTTCTGAGTCTCTCCTCCAAAGCGAGGAGTCCAGGAGGAGCCTGGTCAGATGTTGAACCTGCTCCTCTCTGTGATCTCATTGAGCCTTCAGTCAGTCTGGATCTCTTCATGTTCGTCATCAGTGATGTCATCATGGTCTCTCTGCAGGAGCTCAAGTTATCGTAGAGTCTGTACGACACGTAACAACGGACTGGAGTCAGACTCGTGTGGTTTGTTGTGATCGGTTCACAGCGTTACGTGGAGCAGAATAAACTCTGGCAGATCAAACCTCGATGTGGTCGTTGTGTTCCTGGTCGTACAAGTACGAAGTCGGACTCAGACTGGAGTCATGAACCTCCTGTTTTAAAGTCAGTAAACCTGAAAACACTTTTTATTTCCACAAACATTCAGAAGTCTTTAAATGAGGACATGAAGAAAACATTTCACTGATTGATTTGTCTGTCACCTGTGAACAGGTGTTCATCTCTTCATCTGCTCAGCACATGGAGCTGCTCGCTCCATCACGTCAACATGACGTCTTCAAACTGACCCATCAGAAGACGTCTACGTGAAGCTGCATGGTTACAAAACTCCACGTGCTGAAGAGAAATGGAACAACATGTATTGGACTGATGGAAGCAACGTTCTTCTGTTTGCGTCTGGACAACGTCTCCGTGTCCGTGGACCAAACATCACGGCGTCATGTTGACTCATAACGTGATGGAGCGAGCAGCTCGACGCGCTGAGCATGAATCCAACAGGAGAGATGAACACCTGTTCACAGGTGAACGTCTGAGTAATAACTTTTCTGATCAGATTTAAACACGCTGCTGTTCCACGGTGCAGCACCACCTCTGACCTGCAGGTGTCAGTCTTCCACATAGTCACATATGTTTATTTAAAGGTCCGCTGTGTAACGTTATGACATAACATCCATCAGTGTGTGAGCGGGTCCCAGAGCGGACAGACCAAACCCAGAGGGTGAGGCGTGGAGTGTTCATGTGTGTCACCGAGTGACGACAGCAGCCACAGTTTGGATCATCTGCATCTTTATTTAAACCATGTAAACAGACGGAGGCCCTGACCGGGCCCCGGACCACCGTTTGATACACAAACATCTACATCAACAGTCGACCTCCAACAGGGCGATGACGTCACCTGACGTGTTAAATTAAATCTACAGAGTCTGTCAGCAGCTGTCCGCCGTCCGCCTCTTCTTCCCAGAATGCCTTGTGTTCCTGTGGGCCGGCCTCGGGCGGGGCCGGCACACGCCCTGCCCCTTGGCCTTGCCTGACTCCGCCCGGCTGACGGCGGTGCAGGTCAGCCCGGCGTCGCAGTCGCAGCGTTCCAGCTTCGTCCCGCGCTTGATGCGCAGCGTACACGCCTCGCCCTCCACCGGGATCCGCTGACACCGCCGGCCACCGGTCACGTACCGGGCACAGCACAGGCCGGGAGCACAGTCACTGGACCGCACACAGCTCGACATGGCAGGAGCTGCACACACACACACACACACACACTGTGATTCCTCTACAGGACAGAGTGTGTTCACTGAAGTTCAGGTGTGTGTTCCATCACTCACCTTTCGTCCTGTTGAAGCTGTTCTCTCTGTCTGTCTCTGCGTCCACCGCTCTGTCCTGAGCCGACGCTCTCCACTTAGGCCTGTTACTGCATCCTCCACTCTGAGACAGAAGACACAAAGAGTACATGAACCTGTCTGTCTGTCTGTCTGCCTGTCTGTCCTCTGTCTGTCTGTCTGTCCTCTGCCTGTCTGTCTGTCTGCCTGTCTGTCCTCTGTCTGTCTGTCTGTCTGTCTCACCTGTGGTACGTGGCAGTCAGGTGTTGAACATGGTGTTGGTGTCTCTCGGCTGTTTGAGTTTGTCTCTGTCCGGCTCCGTATGGGACGCTCCACCTGGTCGCCATGGGAACGATCCTATTGGACAGGTCAGCAGTTAGCAGCAGGCTAACAGACATTTAGCCTCTTTAAAAATACTGTCGACTTTTTTATGAACACCAACAATAATACAAATACAAATACTACGAGACTACGACTGTACCATTTTTATTTCAACAACCAGTCTCTGTGACGTCCCCACAGACTGTCTAAAACCTGGACATGGTCTCTGAGACGTCCCCGCAGACTGTCTAAAACCTGGACGTAGTCTCCGTGACGTCCCCACAGACTGTCTAAAACCTGGACGTGGTCTCTGAGACGTCCCCGCAGACTGTCTAAAACCTGGACGTAGTCTCTGTGACGTCCCCGCAGACTGTCTTAAACCTGGACGTAGTCTCTGAGACGTCCCCGCAGACTGTCTTAAACCTGGACGTAGTCTCTGAGACGTCCCCGCAGACTGTCTTAAACCTGGACGTAGTCTCTGTGACGTCCCCGCAGACTGTCTAAAACCTGGACGTGGTCTCTGAGACGTCCCCGCAGACTGTCTAAAACCTGGACGTAGTCTCTGAGACGTCCCCGCAGACTGTCTAAAACCTGGACGTAGTCTCTGAGACGTCCCCGCAGACTGTCTTAAACCTGGACGTAGTCTCTGTGACGTCCCCGCAGACTGTCTAAAACCTGGACGTGGTCTCTGAGACGTCCCCGCAGACTGTCTAAAACCTGGACGTGGTCTCTGAGACGTCCCCGCAGACTGTCTAAAACCTGGACGTGGTCTCTGTGACGTCCCCGCAGACTGTCTAAAACCTGGACGTGGTCTCCGTGACGTCCCCGCAGACTGTCTAAAACCTGGACGTGGTCTCCGTGACGTCCCCGCAGACTGTCTAAAACCTGGACGTAGTCTCCGTGACGTCCCCGCAGACTGTCTAAAACCTGGACGTAGTCTCCGTGACGTCCCCGCAGACTGTCTAAAACCTGGACATGGTCTCTGAGACGTCCCCGCAGACTGTCTAAAACCTGGACGTAGTCTCCGTGACGTCCCCGCAGACTGTCTAAAACCTGGACGTGGTCTCCGTGACGTCCCCACAGACTGTCTAAAACCTGGACGTGGTCTCTGAGACGTCCCCTGATCATCAAACTACAAATCCCTGTGAGCCTCTTACCTCGGAGCTGTGCTGCGTGGCCTCTTTGGAAGACCTGATGGTGTTGGAGTCCAGAGCGAGTCCACAGACCAGAGACACACACAGGAAGCTACGCCACATCCACATGGTCCAACCGATCGATCACTGGTTTCCTGTCAGTTATCAGTACCTGGATCGGCTCCTTCAGACTCTGATGTCTCCTCTCTGAGTGTCTCCACCTGGCTGCTGCACTCAGGTGCGTTGGTTTTATACCCCTCCCCTCCCCTCTGATCCGTCCTCTTTCAGGTGCCTGTCCCTCAGAAGTTTTGAAGGTGCGTTTGAAGCTCGACCGCATCAGTCGGCGGAGACAGCGCCGCCTCTGCTTCCTTCCTGGAAGCCTCGTGGCCTCAGGTGAGGCGGGACGTTTGATACGTGACACCGCAGAGACCACAGAGAGATTAAAACACACCTGGAGACACGAGACAGGTAGAGTCTGAGGCACTGTGTGTGTGTGTGTGTGTGTGTGTGTGTGTGTGTGTGTGTGTGTGTGTGTGTGTGGTTTTGCTTTATGTGGTTTAAATGTTACAATAAAGACTCATTAGAGCTGAAGGTGTGTGTGTGTGGCGGATGTGTGTGTGTTTACGGGTGATTAACAGACAGAAGTGAATCCGTCTCATGATGACACTGAACAGGTGAACACTAATCTCAGCTCTGAACACTCAAATCCAACAATCGTTCTTCCAATAAACAGTCAGAGAGAATGTCCAGGTGTGTTTGTTTGTTTGAGTGACAGCTGCCCCAGCCAATCACAAGAGGAGACGCTAAACCTCCCCCAAAACATCAGGATACTTCCTGTCCTGGAACTGGATCTCTGTGATTTACAGAGTTCCCTGATGGACAGTGAAGTAACCTGCTGCCAACTGTAGCTGCTGTTAGCTCATGTTAGCTCATGTTAGCTCAGTTTGTTAGACGGACTGTGAGCTCAGAGCACCGGGGCAGTGTTAGAAGAAGAAGAAGGAGGGAGCAGAGCTGGTGTCGTGCCAGAACAGGAGCTGGGCGAGTGGGCAGTGTAACCGGGCTCAACAGTCTCTATGGACATGATGGCAGAGGAGAGGACAGTGAAGAGGACGCTGACATCAGGATCCACATGGTTCAATTCAGTCAGGTCTTTGCCGTTTGTCATTACGGTTCGATCCCCGGCTCCTGCGGTCTGCATGTCGAAGTGTCCTTGGGCAAGTGTGAATGTGTATGAATGGTTAGATCCAGAAACTGATGAGCAGTTGGCACCTTGCATGGTAGCCAATGCCATCAGTGTATGAATGTGTGTGAATGGGGTGAATGAGATATGTAGTGTAGAGCGCTTTGAGTGGTCGGAAGACTAGACAGGCGCTATATAAGTACAGTCCATTTACCATTTAACGTGGTCCCTTCCAGGAATACAGTACCAACCTCTGAACCCAGAACAGAACCTCTGAACCGGCAGTGTCCGGTCTAACAGTGAACACAGCGACAGAACCTCTGAACCGGCAGTGTCCAGTCTAACAGTGAACACAGAGACAGAACCTCTGAACCAGCAGTGTCCAGTCTAACAGTGAACACAGCGACAGAACCTCTGAACCAGCAGTGTCCAGTCTAACAGTGAACACAGAGACAGAACCTCTGAACCAGCAGTGTCCAGTCTAACAGTGAACACAGCGACAGAACCTCTGAACCAGGCAGTGTCCAGTCTAACAGTGAACACAGCGACAGAACCTCTGAACCGGCAGTGTCCAGTCTAACAGTGAACACAGCGACAGAACCTCTGAACCGGCAGTGTCCAGTCTAACAGTGAACAGTGCTGCTCTGAGCGGGATTCGAACTCACAACTTGTGGATCTAAAAGTTCCTCTGTGCCCTGACATGAACCCACTGGACCAGCGAAGATGACACGAGGAGCAGCTAGTTTTTGTGTCTCGTTACTTTCTGATTTAATGGACATGAAGTAAACTGAACAGAACCTCTGGACCAGCAGGTAGCAGGTCTACAGACGCCTACTGAACTGCTTTGGTTCAGAGTCTCATCAGCAGATTCAGATCACCTGTGAGAGTCACCATTTCTGCTCTGAGCAGGATTCGAACTCACAACTTCTAGGTCTAAAAGTTCCTCTGTGCCCTGACATGAACCCACTGGACCAGAGAAGATGTAGGAGGACATGAGGAGCAGTGAGCAGTGGACCATGTGGTCCAAAAGGACATGGAGACGTGGTTTTCCTTCTACATGATGAGACAAACAAAGTGAAGGACAGAGATGTTCTTCAGCAGCTCCATCAGGACTGATGGAGGAGAATCTTCAGCATGATTCCTCCATCAGTCTGATCCTGGTTCTTCTTCTTCTTCATCAGTACTGAAGATGGTCCAGAGGGGAAGGACGCCGACCGCCAACGTGGAGACGTGAGATCGAGTCTCGGCTCCGAAAACCTGAGGTATGCAAAAACTCAAACATCAAAAACTAAAACTGAAACTCAAAAACAAACAAACCCGTCAAACCGTTGCATTGCGTTCGTTGCGTTGCGTTGCGTTCGTTTCTCGTCGTGAATTTCCGTCGAATTTCTCCGATTTCAACAAAGACGACCATCGAGGGACCAAAGAACAGGTGAGTCAAAGGTAAGTGAAGCTTCTTATTTAATAGAAGCTGAACTTTATTTTCGTCTTTGTCACTTCATGCTGAACAGAACCTCTGAACCGGCAGTGTCCAGTCTAACAGTGAACACAGTAACAGAACCTCTGAACCAGCAGTGTCCAGTCTAACAGTGAACACGGCGACAGAACCTCTGAACCAACAGTGTCCAGTCTAACAGTGAACACAGCAACAGAACCTCTGAACCAGCAGTGTCCAGTCTAACAGCGAACACAGCGACAGAACCTCTGAACCGGCAGTGTCCAGTCTAACAGTCAACACGGCGACAGAACCTCTGAACCGGCGGTGTCCAGTCTAACAGTCAACACGGCGACAGAACCTCTGAACCGGCAGTGTCCAGTCTAACAGTGAACACGGCGACAGAACCTCTGAACCGGCAGTGTCCAGTCTAACAGTCAACACGGCGACAGAACCTCTGAACCGGCGGTGTCCAGTCTAACAGTGAACACAGAGTGCTGCTCTGAGCGGGATTTGAACTCACAACTTCTAGGTCTAAAAGTTCCTCTGTGCCCTGACATGAACCCACTGGACCAGCGAAGATGTAGGAGGACATGAGGAGCAGCTAGCTTTTGTGTCTCGTTACTTTCTGATTTAATGGACATGAAAGTAAACTGAACAGAACCTCTGGACCAGCAGGTAGCAGGTCTACAGACGCCTACTAAGCTGTCCAGTCTAACAGTGAACACGGCGACAGAACCTCTGAACCGGCGGTGTCCAGTCTAACAGTCAACACGGCGACAGAACCTCTGAACCGGCGGTGTCCAGTCTAACAGTGAACACGGCGACAGAACCTCTGAACCGGCGGTGTCCAGTCTAACAGTGAACACGGCGACAGAAGCTCTGAACCGGCGGTGTCCAGTCTAACAGTCAACACGGCGACAGAACCTCTGAACCGGCGGTGTCCAGTCTAACAGTGAACACGGCGACAGAACCTCTGAACCGGCGGTGTCCAGTCTAACAGTGAACACGGCGACAGAACCTCTGTACCGGCGGTGTCCAGTCTAACAGTGAACACGGCGACAGAACCTCTGAACCGGCAGTGTCCGGTCTAACAGTGAACACGGCGACAGAACCTCTGAACCGGCAGTGTCCGGTCTAACAGTGAACACAGTAACAGAACCTCTGAACCGGCAGCGTCCGGTCTAACAGTGAACACAGCGACAGAACCTCTGAACCGGCAGTGTCCAGTCTAACAGTGAACACAGCGACAGAACCTCTGAACCGGCAGTGTCCAGTCTAACAGTGAACACAGCGACAGAACCTCTGAACCGGCAGTGTCCAGTCTAACAGTGAACACAGCGACAGAACCTCTGAACCGGCAGTGTCCAGTCTAACAGTGAACAGTGCTGCTCTGAGCGGGATTCGAACTCACAACTTGTGGATCTAAAAGTTCCTCTGTGCCCTGACATGAACCCACTGGACCAGCGAAGATGACACGAGGAGCAGCTAGTTTTTGTGTCTCGTTACTTTCTGATTTAATGGACATGAAAGTAAACTGAACAGAACCTCTGGACCAGCAGGTAGCAGGTCTACAGACGCCTACTGAACTGCTTTGGTTCAGAGTCTCATCAGCAGATTCAGATCACCTGTGAGAGTCACCATTTCTGCTCTGAGCAGGATTCGAACTCACAACTTCTAGGTCTAAAAGTTCCTCTGTGCCCTGACATGAACCCACTGGACCAGAGAAGATGTAGGAGGACATGAGGAGCAGTGAGCAGTGGACCATGTGGTCCAAAAGGACATGGAGACGTGGTTTTCCTTCTACATGATGAGACAAACAAAGTGAAGGACAGAGATGTTCTTCAGCAGCTCCATCAGGACTGATGGAGGAGAATCTTCAGCATGATTCCTCCATCAGTCTGATCCTGGTTCTTCTTCTTCTTCATCAGTACTGAAGATGGTCCAGAGGGGAAGGACGCCGACCGCCAACGTGGAGACGTGAGATCGAGTCTCGGCTCCGAAAACCTGAGGTATGCAAAAACTCAAACATCAAAAACTAAAACTGAAACTCAAAAACAAACAAACCCGTCAAACCGTTGCGTTGCGTTCGTTGCGTTGCGTTCGTTGCGTTGCGTTGCGTTGCGTTCGTTTCTCGTCGTGAATTTCCGTCGAATTTCTCCGATTTCAACAAAGACGACCATCGAGGGACCAAAGAACAGGTGAGTCAAAGGTAAGTGAAGCTTCTTATTTAATAGAAGCTGAACTTTATTTTCGTCTTTGTCACTTCATGCTGAACAGAACCTCTGAACCGGCAGTGTCCAGTCTAACAGCGAACACGGCGACAGAACCTCTGAACCGGCAGTGTCCAGTCTAACAGTCAACACGGCGACAGAACCTCTGAACCGGCAGTGTCCAGTCTAACAGTGAACACAGAGTGCTGCTCTGAGCGGGATTTGAACTCACAACTTCTAGGTCTAAAAGTTCCTCTGTGCCCTGACATGAACCCACTGGACCAGCGAAGATGTAGGAGGACATGAGGAGCAGCTAGCTTTTGTGTCTCGTTACTTTCTGATTTAATGGACATGAAAGTAAACTGAACAGAACCTCTGGACCAGCAGGTAGCAGGTCTACAGACGCCTACTAAGCTGTCCAGTCTAACAGTGAACACGGCGACAGAACCTCTGAACCGGCAGTGTCCAGTCTAACAGTCAACACGGCGACAGAACCTCTGAACCGGCGGTGTCCAGTCTAACAGTCAACACGGCGACAGAACCTCTGAACCGGCGGTGTCCAGTCTAACAGTGAACACGGCGACAGAACCTCTGAACCGGCAGTGTCCAGTCTAACAGTGAACACGGCGACAGAACCTCTGAACCGGCAGTGTCCAGTCTAACAGTGAACACGGCGACAGAACCTCTGAACCGGCAGTGTCCAGTCTAACAGTGAACACGGCGACAGAACCTCTGAACCGGCAGTGTCCAGTCTAACAGTGAACACAGCGACAGAACCTCTGAACTGGCAGTGTCCAGTCTAACAGTGAACACAGCGACAGAACCTCTGAACCGGCAGTGTCCAGTCTAACAGTGAACACGGCGACAGAACCTCTGAACCGGCAGTGTCCAGTCTAACAGTGAACACAGTGACAGAACCTCTGAACCGGCAGTGTCCAGTCTAACAGTGAACACGGCGACAGAACCTCTGAACCGGCAGTGTCCAGTCTAACAGTGAACACAGCAACAGAACCTCTGAACCGGCAGTGTCCAGTCTAACAGTGAACACAGCAGCAGAACCTCTGAACCGGCAGTGTCCAGTCTAACAGTGAACACGGCGACAGAACCTCTGAACCGGCAGTGTCCAGTCTAACAGTGAACACGGCAACAGAACCTCTGAACCAGCAGTGTCCAGTCTAACAGTGAACACAGCCACAGAACCTCTGAACCGGCAGTGTCCAGTCTAACAGTGAACACAGCAGACGTGTGTGATCTGAGTTTTGTAATAAAGACAAACTTCATGTTTTCTTATAAACTGTCACTCATGTTAAATAAAATCATGAAGTCTGTAAGTCACCTCTGAGCTGTCACGTTGGTCTCTGTTGGACTCAGGGGCTGAGGTTCAACCCGGTCCGGCTGCTGAGCCCGGTTCTGTTAGCATGCTAACGGCAGGTTAGCTGCAGCTGTGTTCATGTCTGTAATTCCCAGTTCATTGTAAGACTTTGAACGCAGCACGATGACAGCAGTAATCCAGTAATCCAGTAATCCAGTACTTTTACTCTGTCTCTGTGTCGTGTGTTTCTACACGTATGAGCTGAGTTCTACAAACATACATGAAGCACGTCACACACACACACACACACACACACACACACACACACAGACAGCAGTGTAAACAGACCTGCTGTGTGTGTGTGTGTGTGTGTGTGTGTGTCAGAGTAATTGAGGGCATCTGTTGTCCTTTTATTGAAACCCTGGAACAACCTGCAGGCTGAAGACCTTATCACACACACACACACACACACACACAAAAGCAACACTAACGATACACCCTCTGACCTGTGTGTGTGTGTGTGTGTGTGTGTGTGTACGTCTCCATATGTTCTGTTTTTATCAAAATAAAAGAGAGGAAACATTCTCCCTTCCTTCCTTCCTCTCCTCTCTCCTCCTCTCCTCTCCTCTCCTCCCCTCTCCTCCTCCTCTCTCCTATCCTCTCCTCTCTCCTATCCTCTCCTCTCCTCCTTTCCTCTCCTCTCCTCCTCTCCTCTCCTCTCCTCTCCTCCTTCCTCCTCCTTTCCTCTCCTCTCTCCTATCCTCTCCTCTCCTCCTTTCCTCTCTCCTCTCCTCCTCCTCTCCTCTCTCCTCCTCTCCTCCCCTCCTTCTCCTCTCCTCCCCTCCTCCTCCTCCTCCTCCTCCTCCTCTCCTCCTCCTCCTTTCCTCTCCTCTCCTCCTCCTCCTTTCCTCCCCTCCTCCTCCTCCTCCTCCTCCTCCTCTCCTCCTCCTCCTTTCCTCTCCTCTCCTCCTCTCCTCCTCCTTTCCTCTCCTCTCTCCTCCTCTCCTCCCCTCCTCCTCCTCCTCTCCTCTCCTCTCTCCTCCTCTCCTCCCCTCCTCCTCCTCCTCTCCTCTCCTCTCTCCTCCTCTCCTCCCTCCTCCTCCTCCTCTCCTCCTCCTTCCTCTCCTCTCCTCTCCTCCTCCTCCTCCTCCTCTCTCCTCCTCTCCTCCCCTCTCCTCTCCTCCCCTCCTCCTCCTCCCTCCTCCTCCTCTCCTCCCCTCCTCCTCCTCCTCTCCTCCTCTCCTCTCCTCTCCTCTCCTCCTCCTCTCCTCCCCTCCTCCTCCTCCTCTCCTCCTTCCTCCTCCTCTCCTCCCCTCCTCCTCCTCCTCTCCTCTCCTCCCCTCCTCCTCCTCCTCCTCTCAGGTCATGTATATAATCTTTCCGTCAGCAGCTGACAGAAGCAGTCGAGCGTTGTTCAGGTAAGAGTCGAGTCTCTCGTCACATTTGATTTTATTCTGATTTATTTGATTAGTTTTCATTCTGATTCATCTTCATTTATTCATTTGTTGTTTTTCCATTCAGTTATTATTTTATTTTAAAGTTTTGTTTCTCATAGATTTCTGTTTCTGTTTATTGTTTGTCTATGATTTATTTATCTTTTATTTTGAAATCTTTAATATTGTTTATGTATAACCTATTCTCTTTTGTTTATATAATGTGATGCTTGTTTGTATTTAGACTCACCTGGCAGAGTGTGTGTGTGTGTGTGTGTGTGTGTGTGTGTGTGTGTGTGTGTGTGTGTGTGTGTGTGTGTGTGTGTGTGTGTGTGTGTGTGTGTGTGTGTGTGTGTGTGTGTGTGTGTGTGTCTGTGTTTCTGTTGGTTTATTGACGATACGGGGACTTCCTGTTCTGCTGCGTCGATCCAAAAAAACAAAAAAAAACTAAATTAGATTTCAGGTCAGTTTGTCATCAGACAGAGAGAGAGACGAGATGGACGAGATAAGAGAATAAAAGGAGTGTGTGTGTGTGTGTGTGTGTGTGTGTGTGTGTGTGTGTGATAACCATGTTAGCGAGCAGGAAAGAGCCTATCAGCCAATCAGCAGTCAGAACAGACGGTCAGCTCATGTTCACACTAACGTGACGTGTTGAAAAGTTTCATTCTTCGTATAAAGATTATTTAGATTTTGATCAGACAGCTGAGTGACACAGAGAGACGCAGGTCGGACTCGAACCCTCGGCTGCCACAGCACGGGCCGAGCCTTCACACAGTCGTTCTTCTTTTCTTTGTATAAAACCTTCTAGTAATAATAATCTTTATAGTTTATTCATGATGTTTCACACAAAGTCTGAGACAAACACGTCAAATGTTGTTTCACTAAAAACTCCAAAGGTCCGATCCTGGCTGAGCGACCACGCCCGCCCGCTCAGACCACAGTGCAGCCTGGATCCTGGTTCAGGGAAGTCTGGCACCGAGTCCAAATATTTGTCCTCCGTTACAGCCAACAGCTCTCACCATCCAACACTGCTTTTTATACTTTTGGTTCTGTCGTTAATCCGAGCCCCGCTGTCCTGTCCGATGCCTCCACTGCAGCCTGCCAAGAGTTTGTGTCTTCACTGATACCGTGTCCGGAGGTTCTGAGTTCTGTTGGGTCAAGTCTGCTTGATGATGATGATGACGATGTAATCAGTGTCAGAGTGTGATTCACTTAGCTTAGCATACAGACTGGAAACAGACCTGATGTTTTATTAAAGATCAGCTGTGATACGACGAAGCTTCTTCGTTACACAGGACGAGAAAAAAACGTTTCACCAATAAATCTGTCCATGTTTGATCACGTGATCTGTTAGCTTAGCATTAGCATGTTTTATGTTGTGTGTGTGTGTGTGTGCAGACATGGCGTGGCTCCATCACAGTCGAGGGTCTCCCAGACTCGTCCTGGTCGTGGTTTGTGTCGCTCTGCTGCTCGACAACATGCTGTTCACTGTGGTCGGTGAGTGCACACACATACAGTTCTGTGAGTGGGTCGTCCACCATCAGAACATCGCTGGTTCGATCCCCTTGGGCAAGATACTGAACCCCAAACTGTGTGTGAATGAGACGTGTCCTGTGAAGCGCTTTGAGTCCATTTACCGACAAAGTGAGGACCGATGACATCACCTGTAGATTTATGAAGACTCTGTGACACAACCTGCAGTTCCTCTAACGTCCACCTGAGGCTGGCTCCAGAAGTGAGTCAGTCTCCATAAGTCCCCATGTCCAAATGTCCAACTTCACAGCAGAAATAAACATGTTTACAGCCTGGTACAAAAAACAGTTTTGGTCTCTGTAGCTAATTTCCCCGTTCATGACAACTGTACTGAGGGTGAATTTATATACAACTCACCTGTTCACATTATATTAAGGCTTAAAGTTATGCAGGATTAAGAGCGTGGACGCTTTGACTGACAGGTGGGCGTGGTCACAGATGACAGTTTGAGCGACCAGGCGTCACTCAGCCACCTCAGCTCCTGATGATCCGCGACTTTGACGATATTTTGATTAACCAGGAGACTGAGAAGATCAGTGTACACCTGTGTGACATCACACTCTTCATCAGGTCATCTCAGCAGCGTTCACGTTAATGAACACAGTGCCACAGTGTGTGTGCAGCCGTCCACACACTTTTGGCCGTGTGCTGTATGAACAGATCGTCCTCTGATCTTCATCTCAGCTGCTCGTTCGACCTGGA
>JAFMOB010000306.1:0-49957 GCA_018985215.1 Larimichthys polyactis | reverse complement strand
AGCCAAATTTAGCACTGCTTTGACTTATGATTTATATGTGTACACATATAGTACTTAAATTATTTAACGCATCCTTTGTACTGAAGTATTCAAAGGTAAAAATGGCATTTTCAATATCAATAAATTGCCGTAGCCAATTGTTTTTATTGCGTTGTGGGCTCCCATCATTCACTTAAAAGAGCTCTTTGAACCGGCTCATTCATGATCCACACAATACTAGTTCACATGTATTCCCAACTTTTACAGTACAAACAGCAGTGCTGTTGTTGCAGTGTCGCTGCCTCCTCCTCACTGGGCACTGAGGATACTCTAAAGCAGCAGACAGCCTCATTAAAAGAAAAGCCATGCACGACGTAGGACTCGTTTTTGTGATCTCTGTCCTCTGAAGCGTGAGCTAAGGGGCTGCGAGAATGACAACAGTCACAGCAAGAGCCAATCATCTAACTCTCCTGTCCTGTCCAATCAGCAACTGTGGAGGTCTTTCATAACTTTGTTGTGTAATATGCTGCATGCGTGTTTGAAATAGATATTTAAATATATTGAAATTATGTTTTTATAAAAGCCTAACTTTGCTTTTAGTGGATTCTGTTATTACTGACCAAACTTGAGCATTTGAATGATCATCATGAATTATACATCATGGTGGTGAATGAATACTTATCTAAAAAGGAAAGACATCTAAAAGTCATAAACACGGTGAAAGCCAGAAAATAGCAGAAAAATCCATGACTCATGAGGTCATGATTTAATATCTGAAATATCAGAGCTATTCTGTCAGACTTGGCAACAATGCATCCCATCCAGGTGGCAACCTCTGTGGCTTAAGCCAATACGGAAGTGCCAAAAAGTCCACAGTTTGTACTTGTTGATTATTTTAATTGATTATTTTTCTTCAGGTTCTTTCTATTGTTTAGCAGCTTTCATTGACATGGACTATTTTCATTAATCACAAAGTAGACTAATTGCATTATTCCAAGTATTATTGTGCATTAGCTACATGCTGAGGATTTGTCCAGACTTTGACAGAGACAGAAAGGCTGAGAGTCGGCACTCACCTCATCCTACGGTCTAAGAATGCCAAAGGTTAAGTCACAAATATGGTGTAATTACTTTAATAGTGAGTCAACAATGTGTGCATACTATAACCCTAAAAACAGCAAGAACCCTGAGGATTCATGTTCAAGCATGAGAAGCTTGTTCACACTTGAATTCTTAGCTATTTAGATTCCTGTGTGGAGCATTTGTCAGGTCTCGAGACAAAGAAAATTGAATACATCACACTAGTTCTCAGGACTGAGCACTGTCTGCCAATGAGAGGTAGAAGACCTGTCCCAACTTTGACTACCTTAAAATCCAGCTATTCCCCCACAGTCCCTGACTGAACCGTAAGCACTCATCATTATCCACCTTTCACACTGCTGCTCCTTCATGTCTTTAGTTTCGACAGGCAATTTATTGCCTTATTAATGGGGTGGGACATACAGTCACAGTATATCCACTTCTTAAAGTTCCATTACAGCGCTGGGACCCACATCTGGCTGTGAAGGCACCATACAAATCAATAGCTCTCTGACTGAATACATTGCTTATGCTATCAACATGTGTAAGTAATGCGTGCAGAATATGCCGCCGCTCTGACGGGTTATGGATGTTTTCCCAAACCTCCTTTCTCATTTAAAAGCAAAATGACTGCTTTACAATTCCAAAAAGGCAAAGCACTCACGTTCACTCTGCTGGTTACCTCAGGAAAAATGCACTCTGTCTCCGTCTGTGATTTCATCATCAAAAATTCACGATAAAGTCGACTCTATGTTGTCCAATTCATGTCTGTGGTCATCAAACAAAGCCAATTTACAGATGTGAGAAGAGGTGCAGAATAAGGAAACTTTTACTGAAGAAGATGGAAGACTGGTGGCTTAAACACACACACACACACACCCACACAGATAGATATATATATAGATATATATATATATTATAGATATATATATATATATATATATATATATATATACACACATATATATACACACACACATATATACATAGATATACACTATATACATATATATACATATATACACATATATATATATATACACACATATATACATAATATACACACATATATACATATATATACACATATACATATATATACACATAATACATATATATATATATATATACACACACACATACACATATATATACATACACATATATATACATTATATATACATCATAATATTATAGATATAAATATATATAGATATATCATACATACATACATATCTATACTTATATTGATATATATATATATATATATGATATAATACACACACATACACATATAGTATATCAGACACCTATATATACATGACACATATATATATACAGATATATACATATACATATATATACACATTATATATATGTATATATTTATACATATACATAGTGTGGTGGTGGTGTGTGTGTGTGTGTGTGTGTGTGTGTGTGTGTGTGTGTGGGTATAATTATATATATAATATACTCATATCATATCATTATGTTGTGTATATGTGTACATATTATATATTGCAGTTATGTATGTATGCATACCTTGCACAGGCTAAATATATGACACATTTCTATGTGCATCTATATTATTATCATTATTATTATTATTATTATTATTATTATTATTATTATTATTATTATTATTATATACTGTTGCTACCATTATTACTATATACTGTTATTAACAATAACAGTATATAGTTATATATTATATAGTTATATATATATTAGTATATACAGTGGTCCCTCGTTTATCGCGGGGGATACGTTCTAAAAATAACCCGCAATAGACGAAATCCGCAGAATTTCACAGATTTAACAAATATAAGTAGAATACTGTATTAGTAAATGAAACCAAAGATCAAAACCTGTTTTCAAGCCCAAACATTTTTAACAAATTTAATTTTAATGATCAATCTTCATAAGAAATTATTACCAGTAACTCACGCGTATTTCCCAGTTCCTCTGACTGCAAACATACAGCACTTCAAAGTCACACTGCTAGTGATTGAACATTTATGTAAATCTGGCTAGCCGAACGCATTTTGTACAGTACTCTCTTAGCTAATCAGAACGCAGAACACAATGTGCGTTCATACTGTACAGTACGCTGTAAAAAAAAAGCATGCAAAATTACACAAAAAAAATCTGCGAGACTGCAAAAGGTGAACCGCGTTATAGTGAGGGAGAACTGTATTATTATTATTACTTTTATTATTATTATTATTATTATTATTATTATTATTATTATTATTATTATATACTGTTATGATTGATGCAATGACGACCTAATTTCCTTTTGGGGATGAATAAAGTCGTCTATCTATCTATCCATCTATCCATCTATGGGGAGTTTTACACACATTTATAACCATGCAGCAATGAATGGACATGGGTTTGGATGAGAAATGAAACAGAGCACGAGGCAGGGAGGGCGATGAGAGAAGAATGACACCGCTGGGAGGGCGGAGAGAGGACACTGATTGCTGAGGGCTTATAAGATTCATTCCTATGTTCAAATAGAGTCACAATGTTGGAATCCAACCCTCAACAACCACAAAACAAAGAAACAACAATAGCATTCACTGGTTAATCAATGCACTTTTTTGTCTGGGTGACACATGAACTGGTGACGCAGACATGCAGCAGCACTTATAAAGGTTTTATTCTTGTTTCATTCAGTCAGTTCTCCTGTTAGTTGGTATTGGTTACTTATCCTGAAAAACAGGAACAGATTACAGGAACAGTATCCTCAAAGTGTGCAGCAAAAGTGCATGAAGGACCTTAAATGACCTTTCACAGCTGTACAAGGTCAGATTATGCCGTCTGCTCCACACCGTCCCTGTCTAAAGAGTTGAGCTGCCTCTTTTTGGCACCAAATACAATCTGTCCAGACACAGGACCAGTGGACTTAAAAACGTATTTGTTGCTGTTGCCGTTGGCGTTTTCAATAACTCTGTGTTCCTTGTATTGTGTTTACTGTTAAGCTTTTGGTATGGTTGAGGATGTGGTTGTGTAGTTATTGCTGGCTGTACAACAAATTGTCCTTGGAGGGGTAATAAATGTATCCGTGATCTGGTCTGTAATTCCAGAAAATACTAGTAGAAAAAAGGAAACAGTCATGTTTGTGCAAGTCATTCATTCTGCACCTTTGATGCACTCTTGGTGAGTATTACAGATCACGTATCTTTTGGCCATACAGACATAAACACTAAGTATGACCTGTGGACAAATTTAAAGCAAGCACGCTACCTGGAAGTAGGGCTGGGCGATATATCGATATTTTAACCGGAAGCCAAACATCAACAAGGAATCACACGATGTTCGAAATGGAACCAAAAAACGGAAACGGCGACGTGTTGAACACACTGCCTTTTTTTGGGGGGATATTTTTTTGGCCTTTTTGAGCTTTATTTGACAGAGACAGCTTGAAGAGTGACAGGAAATGTGGTGAGAGGGAGATGGGAAAAGAACCACAGGTCGGATTCGAACCCTGGGCCACGGTGGCAAAGACTGAGTAGCAATGGAACCAAGAGACACAAAGCTCTGATTTATGCTGTATCTGAGGCTTTTTCATAAAGTTTCTTCGGTTTTATCAGAGAAAAAAGGAAGGGGGCCTCAAGTGTTTGGTCACTGGGAGTCATTTGCTAACAGGTGGAAGTCCAGCTACCTTTACACAATGCAAGGATTTAGCAACACAAGAACCCAAGAGTTTAAGTCAGAGCAGGATTTAATTCCCTCAGTGTGTGGATGCAGTAAAGTTACACCTGCAAAGCTGCTTTGACCCAAATCAAAAGGACAATAGGTTTAAAGAACCCATGGGGCCGTGTGACAGATGCAGGCAGTTGGACCTGGCAGTGATGAACTAGTGCTGTCCACATAAGTGCTGGAGTGCCATCTGAACCCAATCCCCCTATAAACAGCTTACTCTATATATTTCCTATATCCTAAATCCCCACAGACTTCATCTCTTCCCCTCTTTATCTCTCTCTCTCTCACACACACACACATTTCAAGTATTCCTGAGCTTGTCCTGCTCTTAATGAGGCATGCAGTGAAGGAGTTTCCTTCTCTCTCCCTCTTCCTTCCTAGTTTTCCACAGAACAGAGGTGATGGAACGTATCAGACTGAGTGCTCTCCGAGGGGGTAGAGTGGTTCCTTATCGGGCGCGGCTGATTGTTGGAGGCTCCGTTCACCTTCCCTCACACGTGCAGAATGAGAGCCATCTTTAGAGTGTGTGTGTGTGTGTGTGTGTGTGTGTGTGTGTGTGTGTGTGTGTGTGTGCGTGGTGGTGCGTGGTGCGTGCGTGCGTGTGTGTGTGTGAGAGAGACACACACACACGCGCACACACACACACACAGAATAATAACCAGATCCGATGATACGCCACAAATTATTCCTGCAATTCCTGAAAAGCTGGAGCATTAACATATAAATAAGCGTGGGTTTTTTGCTCGTGTTTATCGCTGAGCGATTCGACACAGCAGTCATTCAAACACGCTCTGAACACCTACTTTAGACTCGACTTTTCCCGGTGCTCGGAAAAACTGTGTTTCTCTTCTCTTGATTCTTTAATTTCTCGTCAAGGAGCAAAGATAACTAAAGCATGTTTTTGCAACTTGAAACTTGTTTGTCGTGCTGATTGTCAGGCTGCCGTGCCTGTTATGTATTAAAGCATGTCCTTTGATAATTCGTCCTCTGGTGCACAGAAAGTGGTGCGTTTTCTGGATCTAGTGCTTTATTTGAAATCAAAAGAAGAACTCTATAGACAGATCGCCTTAAGCTGTTTGTTAACTAATTAATGTCAGTCAACAGAAAATGACCGTCGGGACTCTGAACCAGCACTGAATACATTATCAAATCCTTTTGACATTTGAAGTAACACAACTTTAACGTCTGTGACGGCAGGTCAGCATCCTAATTAATTGTCACTGACCTCATTAACCTGTAGCTCCAACCAGGATGTGAAACAACACTGTCTGCGTACTTCTACGCCTTATTATTCACAAGCTACTTGCTCCAACTATCAGAGGTCCTGATTCAGAGCCATTAGCTTAAAATATTAATGCCGATTAATGTTTAAAGACATTTCTCCAGAGAGGAGTCCCTCTGTTGGTCTACAAAAACACAGTCTGCTTAAGGCTTGATCATACTTCAGTACGGACACAGATTTTTACATGTGGACAGCAGATGTACACACACACGTGTGTCTTATGTATCATGAGTCTGTATAGAGACCACACATGAAAACCTGATGGTAACATCCTGAAGAGCTGCTCGGTTTGTTGTATTTGGCTTAATAACATAAATAAAAAGTCAGATAAAAGAAATAGTATGCACCACTTTATGGAAACAGGACCAAAGATGTGGAACACAGTCCAGACATCACAGAAACAAGCACCCACTGTGCTTTTCTTGTGATGCACTCGTCATGTGTACAGTCAGAACGCATACAGGTGACACTGTACTGTATGTATTACACCATGGGGATTAAAAAATATATTTGAGCATAATCTAAACAACCAGATTTCATGCAGGTCCACTTGAATATCTGCTGTTCCTCAGTCACATGCACATAGCACACTGCTTACTGCAGGGCTATTGAGGCCACGCCCCCTACCTGCACAGGTGATTTCTGTACCTGGACCACACTTTAGAGCCCAGAGCACACAGAGACTATTGAAGACACACATTTGAGCTCATGGACTACATAATATTGTTTAATCAAATAATTCAAACTTGATAAAGTTCTACTTACAAATAAATCTGTTGAAATGTTTTTTTATTTTTTTATTTTGCATGTCTGCTTATGACAAAACTAAATGTTTAGATTGATGTTTGGATATGATACACTTTGTTTAGATTACCCCCAGTTTACAGTTAATTCACATAAATTACCATAATTTCTATGGAGTTTCCGATTTGGAATATTTCCAAAATTCCCCACTTTATCTTCCCATGGAAAGTGTCTGGAACGTTTCCAGAAATTTACCAGAAACGTTCCGTTTGTGTTTGAAGCATTTATCAAGCGTGTATCAAGTGTACAAACTTCTGAAGTGTGAGGATTTACTGCTGCTACTATTTTTAGAGACTAAAATTAATTTAGAAAAACTGAAAATAACAGCTAGTTGCAGACCGTTTTGGAATCTCTTTTATCATCCACACACAATGGAGCTGCAGCACGCCTGCCAACTGTCTATCTCCACACAGAAAAAACAGCAAGCCAGTGCTCGTGGATTAGTGACACAGAACTGGAAGCAAACAGCGTTCTGCTGAGCTGAGCTACAGTTCAGTGAGCGTTGTGTTTGTATCATCACAAGTGTGTCTCGTCCTGGAGCTCGCCCTTCAGGGAAGAGATATGATCATTCACGTCTGCATAAGGGAGGAATCACCTCCACAACATTAAAGCTTAGAGGATGATTCTGTCTTATGTACATAGAAGATAACAGTGGTCTTTCTTTTTAAAGTGACATTAGAGATTTCAGAGGTATTCACCATGTGAAGTTAAGGGATGGACTCTCCCTCAGATGTTGTTATTACCCCAAAACACTCTATTGAACCCTGAGGAGTCCAAACGGCTGTACATACATTCCAAAACCATCAGTCAGCCAGAATCTTTGCACAAATGTCTGGAAGTTCATCCTTGAACATGTAAAGTTTCACAAAAAAAAAAACTTTCAACAAAGCAGGCTGTCGTATTCTTCAGAACATTCTTTCCAGAGACCCAACAATTCCCACCATGAGCAAGCACTTGTAGACAGTGGCAAGGAAAGGGAAAACAAAGATTTCTACTAGCTCTTTCTGGACCTTTTTTTACAGTCTTCGTCATCCTCAGCTGCTAAAAAACTATGAAATTCGGTTGGAAGGTCCACAAAAATCTGTTATTCTGTAAAAGAACAAAAAACAAAACAGTGTGACAGTGATTTGACATAGTGGCACCAAAAGCACAGGTGAAGCACAACTGAACAACCCTCGCCTCACCTTCTCTTCCAAGCATGTAAGATGACCTGTCTGGGAAACCCTTCGCTTATGAGCTACTGTAAGACTCTGCATAATGAACCCTGCTCATTATACACTAACTGATGCACCGATATGAACATTTTTGCCCGATACCGATATCTGATATTAATATTGCTGGTATGGCCGATAACTGATATTTACCGTTATCGTTAAATGTTAAAAAATAATTAAAGTTTCTGATATGATAAAATTTTGTACAGACTAAAAATCATGCAAACTGAATTTTTGAATGTTTTACTTCTAAATAACAAGGTTACAGGGCTACCATAAAACACAAGTAACCAACAGTGTTACTTTTTAGCAACCTTCACCACTTGTAGCAAGTATGTAACTAAAGTAAAGTACAGCTTTACTCACTCAACTCACAAAACTCCTGTGAGAAAGTTGGATCATAAATTACAATCATGAACATGAATCAAAATAATATCCTCTGACAGTTACCTTATCCAAACAGCAGCGTTAGCTTCCTGCCATTGTTTGTGTACTTCTGGGTGACAGTTTTTCCAAATGACATAATCATATTTGTGGTGTTGAATGACTTGACGCGGCATCCTCCTCGCATTACCTTAACTCTGTAAGTGTTGCATAATGCTTTTCAAGTATCTTCTTTCGACACCGTGAAACACGACCACACCACGTCACTGACACGGTCACGTGCCCAAACAAATACCACATGGCCAAATCCCCCTCCCCCTCCCTCTCCCTACACACACACACACACAAACAGCAACTAGACAGATATAAACATCTGTTGTTAATATCAGCCCAGTTTTACTCATCAGATCGATACCAATATGCCGATATATCGTGCATCCCTACATGCTAACTGCTCATCAGAAGGGAGCTAATTAATTCACACACCAATGGTGAAACCAGGAACAATTTGGGGTTACCAAGGAGACAGACTGGAAGAGACGGTGATTGAACCATCGATCTTCTTTCTGAGCCGTAGCCGCCTGATTAGATGCCAATAGATGGCCCTAAATCTTACACACTGGACCTTTAAATGAAAAAAGGATTTTGTACAAAGTTACTGTCTCTTTAGTATTCTAAAAAAATAACTTTGGATTTGGATATTCAGTGCACATATTTAGAGAAATGGATACTAAACATTACTGATGCTTTCCTTTATGTCATATTTAAATATCAGCTGACGCTCACTCTCAGAGGAGAGGCAGCTCAGTTCTCTGCTGTGGAAGAGGGGCTCTTTCCTCACTTCATAAAAAGGGGTCACAAACTTCACATGTTGTAGAACACGACACTACACTGCATCCCTGCATTAGAGTGGAACTGGAAGCTCTTTGAAACACAGCACTCTCTGGCAGCCCCTCACCTACACACCGCAGATCTACAAAGCATAAACACAACACTTGGAAAATGAATAATGACTAAAAGAAGCCCACACAGCAGACCAGAAAGGACCTTGTGCTGGGTTTTCTGTGGCTGCTACAAATAACAACCACACAATCTTGTTAGATTTCAAACAAAATACTCTTCAAGGGTGCAACCTCTCCGTCACGCCGGCCTGCTGTTTGCAGTGAGAAAATGAGGCGGTGTGAAAAGGTGAGCCAGGCACCACCGGGGAACATGTCGCTAATGAAAGTTTGCGTGTTTGGAGGTCGAGCCACAACAGTTCTGCCGACTGCGCAGCCGGTCCCTCCTCCCCCCCGCTGGAAATAACAGCCCACGCTTTCAAGAGCTCTCAAATCATTCCTTACAGATTCCTCTGGGCTCAGAGAACAGGCCTTGCATTGCAAAAGCATATGGAGCACAGGCCCCTGGGCGGGCTGCTCTCAGTGGCTGCTAAATGGGCCGTGCTGCGCGCAGATATCGTAGAGAAAACTGCTTACCACGGAGTTCATTTGAATCCCAGCTGAGCAAAAGTGCGTTAGGAGTTTCGAGGGCGTCTTTAACCTCTTGATGACACTTCTGAGATTAAGAGTGTGAGAAAAGTGACAAGGAGAGAGAGAGAGAGCAGGAAAAGAAGAAGGAAACGGTCACATCAGGTTCATTATGATGTCATGAGGTCCAGTTCGGGTCCTGAATAATGAGCCTCCTGATTTAAATGCTTCCTCATGCTGTATGTACACTGTGTCTGGATTTCTGGAATCCTCAGCTCCATCTGTGTCTGCCACTCACAGTCAACTCAAACATGTCTACTCTGCAAACTCCACCCACACATTCATCTAACTGGGCCAAAACAAGCAAACTGAAATTAAAACTCTTGTCAGTTTTGATAAAAACACGCTGCCCACTGAGATGTGCTGTGTTTACCTCCGGGCTGCATCTGCTCCACGAGTAGTCGGTGTGTGCTTGACCAACAGACAACATGCACAGAGAAAGAGCTGTGTCAACAAAATAGAGGGGTAAAGCGTGAATCTGTGTTGACTCGGTGTCTGTCAAAGAGTCACGCAGATCTGCTTGATAATAGCAGTTATGTAACGCCTAAAAGGGGAAGACAAAACAAATGACGCGTCGTTTAAGAGTCCTTCACTTAATCCTCATCCAAGTATGATGTCAATGACTTTTTTCATGCAAGTGTTGGACTGTACAGATGACTGGGCTGAAATAACATATAGACTGCACGGATTCTAACAAGACCACCCAAACTGTTTGAAATATGCTTCAGCCACATAAACAGCGTACATATATATGCTTTAAATAAGCTGACATCCAGTGATCACAGCTTAATTGTCTAATTTTGTCTTAACAAACAGATGCTGGTCTTTCTGCTCGGATCTCTTCTGGTCTGCCTCTTTTTCTCCAAAGTTGACAGACCATAATCATCTCCAAATAATGAGAGGCGTGACTACAAGAAAACAGCTTTGTGACTCAATCATTAGTTGAGAATATCAGGTTTACAGTGATTTTAAACATAACAATGTTGAGACAACAGGTCCTAAAAACTCATCAACTCATCGACCGCGGCTGATCTCAGCCTGCGTATCTTACAACGCAAAGTTAAATCAAACATCACAGCACAGATAAATATGTTTTCATCTTAAAATAGCCTGAACTCTCACAACCTCTGCCATTCATGAAAAGGCTGGTTCCATGGGGAGCACACAGGAAGCTGCACGGGAATAGAACAGATATTGAAATTATACATTTTTAATACATTCAGCACTGATGAGCTCAGCAAAAATAGTTGCAGTAAGCCGCAATCTGAGAGCTGTGGCCATCCTCGCAGCTTGGTAAAGGTGCATATAATCAAGACTACATTTAGATATGTGTATCAACAGATGTACGCAGATGTTTACCATTTTGAATTTGTCATTCACCCAAGTTCCACTTGAGGTTTGTGCATGTAAAGGACGTTTTTCCATTTCAGAAACGAGTTCTTGGGTTTCTGGCACTTATAATGAAACAATTCAAATAATATCAAGTTATTAGAGTTAGTGATAAGTTTATCTTTTAGAATCATATTTATTTATTTGGTCAAATGTCTGGCACAGCACATATCAAAGTCCAGTGTTGCCAACTTAGTGACTTAGTTGATATATTTAGAAAGTATTCAGACCACTCTAGTGACTTTCTTTTTTTTTTAAGCGACAAATCTAGCGACTTTTTCTGGTGTTCTTGGAGACTTTTAGAGACTGACATAAAAGTATCGTCCATCCCAAAGCGCTCACAGGCAGCCCAGTCCTCGTGCAGCAGTCCCTCCAAGCTGCCGTCGGAGCAAGAGATGTTCACCCCACTACATCCAGACCACAAATGAATGGCGCATGCGTGAAGCTGTCGCTGGCTGATCCCTGAAGAAAATTCAGTTTGTAGTTTTTAACATAGTTAGGGTGCCTTTTACTCATTTTTGTCTCTCCAACCACATTACTCCTCTCTCCTACAGCGTCCATTACAAATACATGGACATGGCTGATTATGCTAATTATGCAATGATGTCATTTAGCGACTTCTAGCAACTTTTAGGACCGCCAATAACTACTTTACTTACTGAAGAGTTGGCCACACACCGTCTTAGTCACAATTCTTTAAATATCAAATTCAAGGTCTCGTTGCCAAACTGTTTGTTTTTTACATATCAGATTTATTTAACTCTCATTTATCAATATCGATGTCATCCTCTAAAGTTCTGTATTAACACACTCGTTCTCACCTTGCTAAGAGCGAAGTTATCTGAGGTTTTCCCTGTGACGGCTCGTTCTCTGGTCTTCAGCTGATCGCAGAGAGGGACTGTTAATAGCAGACGGACTATGTGATTCTTGATGACTGTGTTTTTGCTGACTGCTGCACATCAGTGCTTAGTTTTAATGGCACACAATCACCACTTTCCTGATGGCCGTATTTTTTTTTTTTTTTTTTTTTGGATGGTATTTTTAAAGCAGGCAGTTGGAACGGAGGAGCAGCCAATTATCACCGTTCTATTTAAAGTTTTTTTTGGCCAGTTATGATCTGCGGCCAATTAACTGGCACCACGCTGCGGAAGAAAGATGCTGATACAAAGTAATGTCTGACAAAAAAACAAAAAAAAACACAATATGGTGAAAGATGAAGGGAGGAGGAGGCTGGAGAGGAAGAGTGGCTCAGCTGCCAGTTTCCAGTGTGGGACATGTGCTATTACATATGAAATATAACAATTATTCACCACTATCAGTGCTCATGTTCCACTTCTTAATGACTAACGAACCTGTTCAATGACAAAGAAATGTGCTGCTGTCCAAACACTGATGAACTGCAACTTAAACCTGCTCACTGCCCGAAAAAATCGATGTCATGAATAAAAGCTGATATTAAAATGATTTATTTATTACAGAAACACGGGCAGCACTAATAAATGAGTCCGTTCAGAAGAACACGTCAGTTCATTAGATTTGACATTTTCATTACAGTACCAATCAAACTTCTTGCAGCTGTTTCGAATTAAAAGCTGAGCAGGAAAAGGAAGGATTACTCCCTTTGAAGCACTCAAAGGCTTTTAATGTGAAACATCTGTGCAGGAAGTGCTGAGCTTCACTGGTGGTAACTTAACAGTGGACTGATGATGAAGTACATGAACATGCCTTTATTAAGATAACAGGTAAACATGGGGGCGTGTTACCAGGAGGGGCAAACAGGGAGGCTTTGACCTAAAACATGACAAACTATAACATACTGTACTATACTACTGTAGAGAAGAGGAACATCTGGAACAAAAGCATCAAGCCAGTTTCTCTGTAGCACTATGAGCAGGTGTCCTTCACTGATCACCACCAGAACCAAGGGAACCAATGAAGCCACTGCGGAAGTGCTAAAAAATGTAATTCCTCGGGCAGGCCACCTGAGGCTGGCTCCAGAACTGAGTTAGTCTCCATAAGTCCCCATGTTCAAATGTCCAACTTCACAGCAGAAATAAACATGTTTACAGCCTGGTACAAAAAACAGTTTTGGTCTCTATAGCTAATTTCCCCGTTCATGACAACTGTACTGAGGGTGAATTTATATACAACTCACCTGTTCACATTATATTAAGGCGCATAACTAACAGCTTGACCGCTTCATTGACAGGCACATTTCATTTGGCCGGCCTCAGATCCCTGTTTAAATTAGCCAGGAGGCAGAAGATATTAGAAATTGCATATTTTTCCAAACAGCACCTCAGAACCCTCTGTACATTCTTTATACTGTCACTGACTCTGAGTCAGTTTTGTTAGCTACACAGCTGATGAAGCTAACAATGGTTAGCAGTTCACTACTTCTGTAAGTCTGTAAATCACATTGATGTAGTGTTATTCCATGCTGGCTCTAACCCGGTCTAGTCCAGCCACGGTATTTTGACTAAAGCTGTCCATCATAAACAGAGGAATAGGTGTATATATATAGTGTGCAGCAAATATACTGTGTATAAGATCTGATCCAGTGTGAACAAAGTTCTAAAGCTGTGCTTTTGTACAGTAATCAGTGAGGCCTGGACAGAGATAAACTCCGAGACTGGATCAAACAGGAAACACAAAATATAGTGTGAGGTCAGAGAGAGGCAAGAGAGACCACAGTGACCATCAGGACGTTTCTTCATTTGAGACAGCAACTGCTGCATGACAAATGAATCATAGATTTCATATTTAATGTGCTGCTGTGGCTGAGCCAGCTCAACATGAGTTATTAAACCAACAACGGATACATCAGGGATCAAGTCATCAGTGAAGTGTGGACCAACACAAACAGCAGGAAGCAGCCCACTGCAGTTCAATCAGTGAACATTCTAAACTACACAAGAACTTAATGCAGGGCTGCTGCCTCACACACACACACACACACACACACACACGCGTTGTTAACTACATTAAGTTGGAACATCTTGTTTTGAATGGGGGTTTTGTCTGACTCTGCCTTGTCCACATGACCAGGCAGGGTGAAGCCACACAGGTTGACCTCTCTGTGTCTCCTCACATTTCTACTTCACTCTCCTGATTACTGAGCCGAAACACACACTCAACATCAGGACAGAGTGGATTCAGATGAGGAGTTTACAGTGTGACGGTTTCATCCATAGTCCACAGAAAATCCATGAAAGCAGAGTTTGTGGGACATGACTGTGTGTCTGCTGCGCCCCTGCGCTGTGTACACTGCTGCCTTTTATGGACACGGACACAGAGCAGGCTCGGACTGCAGTCTGCCTGGATCAAAACTATCTGAATGTATGTACTAGCACATGTTGTGCAACACAAACAAACACAAACAGCGAACACTGAACATTAATACTGTTTTCCTGCTTTTTTTCTTTAACGGAGTTCCGCTCGCTTCCATACAGACACGGCTGTCCGAACCTCGCCTGAAAACTCTGACACTTTAATGTTGCTTTGAATACAGTTCAGTATTAACACGTTAAGTTTGACGTGAGTGTTTATTTCTAGAAGAACTCACGTCCTCTGTTCATTTCGGCGTTAGAGCTACAACTTAACACCGTCAGCTGTTAGGACGGTCCGCCGCGTATCGGTGCGATAAACGGTGTGGCAGTCTCCACGGAGCCGGCGTTAGCGCAGCGGCTCTGCGTGGGTGTCTGAGCCGGCTATAGGATACGTGAGCTCCCGAAAGGGTCTTGTGGGTCATACGTGAAGCTACACGACGTTAAATGTTCAGGTTTTTAAACTGACTTTGGTGAACGCAGAACTCTTTTTTATTTTTTAACGTAACGGCTCAATACTCAAAGAAAAGTTTCAGTGATGTCACAGCGGACATTTCCCGCTTCAGCTACAAACCATGTCTCAATGACACACTTCAAAGCTTCCACACCGCTCGGCTTCACAGCTCCAACGCAACTGGTAGATGCTGGAAGAAGTTTTCCAGCATGTCGGCTCTTCTCTCTCTCTTCTTACCTTGTTCTCCAGTGTTCCCGCTGGCTCGTTCCAGTGTGCCGCTCAGCAGCAGAAAAGAAAGAAAAACGAGCAGACGTCCACATTTTGCCGGTGATATTTGGGCATTTTTCTGCCTGTGTTTACTGTACATCCCTGTGACCCTCGGTACCTCGCCGACCGTCCTCCCTTTCCTCGCCGTTGTTCAACTCTGCCTCCCTGTCTGACTCCTCCGAGCGTCAGAGCGGAGAGGCACGCGCTCCGCTTCCGGTCTGAAACTATCACAATAAAAGAGCGCAGTGTCAAACCGAGAAGTGAGCGCTTCAGTAAATATTTAAAGTCACTGTAATAAGTAGGTCAAAACCAACCAGCAGAGCCCACACAATGTTAGGTTAATTCAGTAATTTTCAAAAGAAATCATATTTTAAGGTCATCTGGCAGGGCCGTTTCTAGCTGTCTGGGGGCCCTCTGAGAGATGCTATTTGTGGGCCCCTATTTTGTTAAACTCTGAGGGAGAGGTGCGGTCGGTAGCGTAGTGGGTTAAGCGGCCGCCCCGTGTGTAGAGGCTATAGTCCTCGCTGCAGCTGGCCCCGGTTTGAATCCCGCATCGGACGGCCATTTACTGCGTGTCACTCCCCTGCTTCCTGTCTATCTTCAGCTGTACTATCAATAAAGGCATAAAAGGCCAAAAAAAAAATCTTTAAAAAAAAAAAACTCTGAGGGAGAGATTCCTAACCTTTTTAGATTAACACTGTGTTACATTTTTAAGAGGAAAACAGGTAGAGTATATCAATAAATGCAACAGATGCAGCATGTCCCTGAAAAATGTTTAATGTAAACTTTGAAAACAAGCTGCCATAAAAACACCTATCCACCATTTTACAGTGCCTATTGTTATTCTCCTCACTTCAGTGAATGGTGGGAGGCTGTCATTCATACCTGTTGGGAGACGTCATTTACTGCGTGACAGCCCAGCCCAAAGATGATTTTGACTTAAATTTTAACCTATAAAAAATCTGCTTATATGCTTTTTAAAGCATAGACGTGTTTCACACAACAAATGATGGGGGTTGCCTGTCTACAATAAAGACAGGTACTTTTAATTCTCCTAAAATATAATATGACGCTGAACTTGCAGCTTGGTGGCCCCCTGGTGGGAGCGGGGCCCTATGCATTCGCATAGTCCGCCTATAGCAAGAAACGGCTCTGTCAGCTGGGCTGGATGGTAATGGATGGATATTTTATGGATAAGCTCAAAAGGACTGAAACTATCATGACAGAAGTGGGAAATGTAAACATTCTGTAAACGTTTTTATCAGCCACATTTTCTTGCAAATACTTTTCTAGAGAATGCTATTCATCTTATCTTATTAACATATTTTCCAAGTTAAGTGGAAATAAGTGGAATTGGGTATTAATGGCATTCATGCAAAAGAGTGTGCTGCTGACGTGGCCAGATGAACCTGTTTAGGGGACATGGGGCTCCAGGAACACATCAGGAAACATAAAAATGAAACAGAGTCAGAATTAGTTTATTAAGTTTGAAGTTTTCACATACAAAGACTTTTGAATTGATATGTTGGTGAATACCAATCAATATAAATAAAAGATGAAAGTCAGTCACATGCTGCAAATCAAGAAGCGAAAAATAAAAGTAAAAATAAGATATGAAACTATAATAAAGACATAAAAATATAATAGAACTGTACGGTTTGTGCAGGAATGTGGAACTGACTTGCATCAGCTCAAGTTGTGCCATTTCCTGCTCAGTTCCTGTTAGTACTGTGTTGTTGACTAACTTCTGTCTTACATGAAATGCACGCTCTTCATATGGTGCTATTAACACATTTGCAGTAATATAACACGTCTGTACGGTGACATTTCCTGAAAGTGCCCTGTAAGTTTCAGCTAACTGTCACAGCTAAAATCACATCTTTGTGTAAATGCAGACCTTCAAAAATTTGTGCAAACTGTGCTTTCTTTACAAGACTTTACAAGATCACACACACATTTGAAGGATTCCGGTACAGATCTGGGCATTCAAATACACGCTGTGTGAATCCAGGACATGTATACAGACCCAGGAGATTTTATATAAATGACTGACATTGAACAGAGTCCTCAAATACCAGCGGCAAGTATCTGGAGAGTTTTTTCTCAGTATAATCTAAGGTGAAAGCTGAGTGGAAATCACTGGAGTAGCATTTTTCTTCTCAAATTATCTCATTTTCCACCACTTTAACACTACAGAATTTACTGCGCTCCCCATCCCTTTCGGAAAAAGGATTGTAGGAAAGAACTTGAGTCGGCTCCACATGCATGTTTACTTTATTCAGAAACAAGTCAGTTTGTTACAGACTTTATCGGCCAGCCCGACCTGCACCTTGTTCTTTCTGTCCTTCAGGTGTGAGTTCTTATTACCTTACTGCAAAGCTCTGCAGAGTAAATACCTGTTTCCTGACCTGTTTATCAGAAAGTTAATCGGCCTGATAACATGCAGCTGTCACACCTGCTGCTGATTGGCTGCTGCAGGTCCTCAGCCAATCAAACTGAAGTAAAGACCATCAGCTGTAATATTCACGATATAGTGAGGACCGGGTGGTGCCATTCATGATCTACTGTCCACTTAGTGAAATCCTTATAAATAAGATCCAATCAGCTAAATGTGGACCTGTGCAGGTTATCTGACTTATCTATTGCACACTTTGTTTCAGACTTTAGACTTTTATTTTGAAGTCAAAATCAACCATCATCCGGTCGTGATCTCACAGTGTTAACTTGACAGTACCTTTTTGTGCACCACCTGATCTTGGAAGATGCACACAGACTTGTCATGTTGTTGATTTTTTAGGTCACGAATGACTAAACAAATCTGTGTGACGGGTTAATGGATTGTATGAAATGATCACATCATTTCAATTTAATTTCCAGGTTGTATAGAACAAACTAAAATGACAGACAAGAAGCAGCTCTCTGTGTTGTCAACCCTTCAACACAAGAGACGAGCTCTAAACACTATAGAAGGTACAATAGGTCCCTACGAATATTTTAGCCAAACAGCAACCTCCGTGGCTGTAGCATGAAGCCAATGCCAAAAACTGCAGTTCCTCAAACATCCACTTGACGCTGGCTCCAGAACTGAGTCAGGCTCCATAAGTCCCCATGTTCAAATGTCCAACTTCACAGCAGAAATAAACATGTTTACAGCCTGGTACAAAAAACAGTTTTGGTCTCTATAGCTAATTTCCCCGTTCATGACAACTGTACTGAGGGTGAATTCATATACAACTCACCTGTTCAAATTTTATTAAGGCTTAAAGTTCTTCAGGAATAACAGCATGGACGTTTTTGACAGGTGAGTGTCATTGCAGATGGTTTGTTTGAGCAACCAGGCATCATTCAGCCTGCGTCAGCTCCACCTCTTTGCCAGGCAGAGGCAGGACTGCCAAGATGGCAGCGGCCACTACACTCACAGCTTCACAACAGCTCCTCAGAAGACTGTGGATGATGTCATGGAGACTACATTCATGTTTGTACTAACGATGAGCTCAATTGGATTATCTCTGGAGTGATGCGCAGAGAGAGAGAGAGAGAGTTCTGCATGCCAAACAGCTGTTTCTGACCTCCCACTGGTGATTTTGACAGAGAATGGTTCATAAATGTAGTCATTTTAAACGTTTCCATACGTGCAGTCATGTCACTGCAGCAAATATTGTGGGATATTTAAGCAGCAAGACTAAAAACTGTAGCTTTGAATTTGACAGGACAGAGGGAACTGTCCAGAGGAAACCCAATGAAAGTTTTAGATTCTGAAATAAATGTTTGTAGACAGCTCTGATTTATCAGGAAGACCAAACTGTTTCACTGTGTGTGTGTGTGTGTGTGTGTGTGTGTGTGTGTGTGTGTGTGTGTGTGTGTGTGTGTGTGTGTGTGAGTGACCTTTTGGATGTGTGGAAGAACACAGAACGTTCATTAACATTCAGTAACATTATCCTGACCCAACCTGTCAGCTGTCTGGAGATTTAAATAATCAATGAAGTTACACTGCTGTGCCGTGTGTGTACATGAAGTGACACATTCAGCATTTCTGTGCTATCTAGTTGTGTACTTGTGAATTGCAACTCTCTTGCATTTATGAGAGTAATACTGTTTGAAATAATTGGCTTAGAGGAACATTATGTAACACATTTTACCTCCTGTTGATGCTACTCTGACCTGTGATCAGGTGAACGGTGTCTCTGTCATTACGTCTGTTCTCACACTATGTAACTTTGGGCTCTCTATAACTATTTGACTGATTTTGGTGAAACTGGATAATATTTTATGGAGAAAATGTTTTCTGGTTTTCCCTCTGATGTCCTCCGGCTGCTCCACTTCAACTCTCTGTGATTTACAGAGTTTATGATGGACAGTGAAGTAAACTGCTGACAGCTGTAGCTGCTGTTAGCTCATGTTAGCTCAGTTTGTTAGCTGCTGTTAGCTCATGTTAGCTCAGTTTGTTAGCTGCTGTTAGCTAATGTTAGTTCAGTTTGTTAGCTGGGCTGATCGGACTGTGTGCTCAGAGCACTGAGGGAATTTTAGTGTTACCACATACGTTTTGGACCACTGGGAAGAGGAGGTTTTCAGACCCCAGGACAGCAGAGCCAGTGTCGTGCCAGAACCAGAGTTAGGCGAGCGGGGCAATGTAACTGGGCCCAGCAGCCTCTATGGACATAATGACAGAGGTCAAAACATTTTTGAAAATACTGTTTGCTTTCTTTGAAGACTGATGAAAGATGGCCATCAGTTTCATGTCTGTGTGTTCAAGAGTCAGGATGTGGTTATCCTAGCTTTGCATAAAGGCTGAAAGTAGAGGGACCCAGTTAGCCTGGCTAAAGTTTAAATACATCAACAGCTCTACAGCTCAGTAGTAACATTTATGTGGTTTGTTTAATCCGTGTACAAACAGAAATGTTAAAACAAGAGTTTTCCATGTTAGGGGAAGAAATAGGTAGGTTTGTACAGTGAAGCAGCTGGAGCTCTGTTTTATTTTTCAAATATGCAAATCTTTGTGTACTGAAGACACTCTCATCTGTTGGAAGGTGGGTTGTCTGGTCTGAAGTGGTGGGCGGTGGATGTTAAAAAAACACAGCAGCACTTTGGTGTTTCCATACTAATTCTCTGTTGTTGCTTTGGGATGTTATCTGGCCTCTTTCCCACCAGTTTTACATATTTTTGGCTCTGTACATCTCAGTTTTCTTCTACCATAGTGAATGGACGTATTCAATATTAATTCACACACAGCTTTACGCCCGCAGCTACACTGAATATAAACATTTTGTGCAACTTCAATTTGATGTTCCTTTCTCTCAGTGGTGTTTCCTTCCTGTGCATCTCCCAGCCTTGTGCAAAATCAAATAATCTGAACAGCTTCAGTTCTCACATCAGCTTCTTGGCTGCGTTGGCCTCTGTTCTGTCATATCTGGCCCTGCACAAAATGACGTCCACAGCTTGGTCAAGTTCAGAAAAGCTATCTGTTTCTTCCAGAGGACCCTGATCGCGTGCTGGCGAGCTGCTTACTCTATAATGAGTGGATGTGTAGCTGTCAGAGCATGCCGGCAGGCCAGAATGAAGCCTAGAGTCATTGTCTATCCATTCCCCTGCTACAGCAGCGCTCTGGTGTCGCACTCAATCTCTTTGACTTTGGAATTATGGCGAGGATTTAGACTTAGCTGGCAGGAGGGGGGTGCTGGATAAGACGGATTTATTTCACCTCATCTGGAAAATGTCTCCTCTGCCATACGACCACTTCAGTGACTCTTTATCCTGCCAGTGGGAGAGTGGACATTGCGCTTGCTCACTGAGCCGTGACACAAATGGCTTGTTTTCTTTTTATTGTCACAGCCACTTGTTACATAGAAAAGGTCAAAGGCTTAGACCTAGACACGCTCAAATCCATCATCCCATTCATGCTGCTCAGGGAGAGAAAGGCAGGGTGTCAACCAAAGGTATCAGAGAGGGGAGAAAATAATATTATAGTGAGGACCGGGTGGTGCCAGATTGTTTGAGTTTATGATCTCAGAAAACTCGGATTGTTTTGAACAGCACCAAGAGCAAAAGTTGTAACAGAATCTGATCGAAAGAGTGACTTCTGTGAGTGACTCCGTGTCCGGGTATCTTCAGTTTAGTTTTTCTCCCTTTTCCACAGCTTCTTAACCTTGGTTAGTGTTGTTTGATATGCAGAAGGGTTCTGAACAAGTTATAAGATAGACATTGATATTTGCTTAAGATATTATTAATGAAGAGGAAGCTATACAGTGCAGCTTGTGACAAAACCAGATAGAAAACAAACACTGGGGCCAAGAATCAAACCCTGTGGGACACCAAAAACCGATCAGTCCTGACCTGCCAAAAGTCTGTCATAAAATACATGTGTCTATTCTACTTACTGTAAGGTCAGTGGGTATTGAATGAACACAGAATGTGATGGATAGTTAGAAGGCAACAAATCAGTCTTATTCCTATCCTAATTGATTTCTTTCAGTCGCATTCCATCCTATGAATTTTGTCATTTTTCTCCCTATGCTTGCCCTTGTTACATTTTCCATCGACCTTCAAGAAAAAGTGTTAAAGAAAGGACCTAGCAGATCATTTATGACTATTTGACCACAGCCATGGGTTCAGAATGTGGTTAGACAACATCACATGATCACTCGAGTTAGAACCTAAAATGATTCTTCATGGTGATGCCATAAGGGAACCTTTGACCTATTAATTCTTCAAGGATTATTATCAAGTTCTTCCCAGAATTTAATGCAAATATATTTTAGTTCATTCAAGGTGCAGTTTATAATAAGTTGAATTTGAATGAGGTAGTTCCCCGCAGTAACAGCTGAAGTCAACAAATAACTCATTATGGATAACTCAGTATAACCAAACCAGGAGGTGTAAAGCCAGTAAAATGCATATTGGTTACTACAAGACTGTAGGTACTAACATTTACTATATTACATAATAACAATTATTTGTAACATGAACCAAGGCTAAACTAAACACAGTGAAAGCTCAAACAAAACAAAAGTTAGTGCATTTAAGGTTCCAACCTTCCCAGAAGAAGAAAGAAAGATAGTTATCCTGGAAACACTGAGTTTAGGACACCCAGGAAATCTGGGGAGTCTGGAATGAGAGGACGGTGGCAGGCCAACACGGACAGGCCTCGGCCCATCACAGTGGCCTTTAGTCATTCAAATGAGCGGCTTGTGAAAAGAGGCTGTGCTCAGAGGCGCTATTGACGTCAGCCACATTTATTCTTTTCAGGGTATTGCTGGCAGTAGGCCTTACCATCCATATAATATGACGACATTTATTGATGAACACGAGTCATAAATGTAGTTGGAAGGATGTGGTGAATAATCATTGGCATTTAGAATTTACACACATGCTACACACACTTTTGACATTTTGCATTTATTGGATACCTGTCAGCAGAGACAGACAGGAAGGGCAAGAGACGGACAAACAAAGGTATGGTATTAAACCAGGGATGCTGTGATTACATGGTAGACCACTGAGTCACATAGACACCCACTACAGTTAATATGTAGCCAGTGTCAGTTTAAGATGTTGTTTAAACAAGAAAGAAACGCGTCATGTCACCATAATGATACATCAGAAAGCCATACTATTCATTATCTGTGTACAATATGCACAAATATCATAAAGCCTCTTTGCAGCTGTCATGCTCAGTATATATATAAATAAATGCTGAATATGAATCCTAATATTTTACACACATATTGCTTATTTGTAGGAGAAGCACTGCAGATTATTCCCAGTATACCAATACAGCAAAATGCTGCTGAATGAATAAATATCAAAGAAAGCCCAGAGCTTCTCAATCTTGGTTAGTGTTGTTTGATATGCAGAAGGAGTTCTGAACAAGTTATAGGATAGACATTGCTTAAGATATTATCAATGAAGAGGAAGCTATACAGTGCCGCTCGTGACAAAACCAGATAGAAAACAAACAGAACTAGGCCAAGAATCAAACCCTGTAGGACACCAAAAACAGATCAGTCCTGACCAATCTATTCTACTTACTGTAAGGTCAGAGTGTATTGTTCGTGAATGTACACACCACAGAATATGATGGATAGGTAGAAGGCAACAAATCAGTCTTAGCCCTATCCTGATTGATTTCTTTCAGTCGCATTCCATCCTTTGAATTCTGTCAACCTCATCACTGTAATTCATGATCATGTCTACATCCAATTCAAGTTCCCATTAACCGGAACACACAGTGCTATTTGCTTCCTCATTTTTACCTGTTTTTTGCAACACCAGACAGAAAGAGAGTGACTTGTCACAGATGCTGGCATTTGCTGAATGTCCATCACAGCCCTACCCCAAATGTATTTATTGCAGATAGTGCTATAAGCTAGTGTCAGTATCTACCTTCTCTAGTAGCCTGCAGAGGTGGTTTTCTTGCCGGGTTTGGCACTTGGCATCCCGGAAATGTGTAGCTACATGATTGACTGAGCTAATGATTCACTTCTTTTCATCATAAAGTTATAAAATAAACATATTGCTTGTGTCGTGTATATGTATATGATCATGTGTTTCATGTTTTTGTAATTCAAGATCAAACTGTAGTTCTAGCCGATGCTTACATGACCCCGACTTCTTCAGGAAACTAAATGATTTCGGGAACTATTCAGTTATTATGTGGAGAGACAACCTAGATTTAGATCAGATCATATTTTTTAATGGAACACACCCACCTCTCATACAGATAGATCAGCTCGGGCCTTATATGACTGTAAGGACTCTGGGCTTGTTGATTTCTGGTGATATCTTAATTGTTCTACCAGAGACTACATTTCTTACTCATCCTAGTAGGCTGACACATTTATATTTTGTTTTTATCTCAAACTCACATCCTCTGCACTATCATCCATTATTGGTAACATACCGAACTCTTACCATGCCCCTGTATTTCTTGGCATGCTCCCCTTTTAATAAAACAGCTTGTTCCCTCAGGTGAGGACTCAATTCCAGCTTTCCACTGAATTTAGATTTCAAAATACTTTAAAGGCATTCACCAAGCCACATCATACAACATACCTCATTTACAAAAAAGAATAGCATCACTAAGCAGCTTGAGCTGAAGAGACAAAAAACTAGTACTGGTACTGTTCAGAGACTTGTAGACTCAATGCCAAGCTGCAGAACAGCCTACTTAGACACTTTATTTCAGATTTTCTGCCTGCTTTCTGCCTTTATGCTAGGCTAGGCTAACCACATCTCATTTGTGGAAAAAGAGTAAATAGTGTTTTTTAGAATATTGAATTTTCTTAATTAAAGTAATTGGTGCTTGGTTGGAAATTGGTTTCAGTTCCGCTCCTCATCAGCATTTGCCTACGCCCTGGGCCTGAAAACCTTCTCTTTCCAGTGGTCCAAACGCCTCTGGTACAAACAGTAATCCCCCCCTGATGCTCTGGGCTCACAGTCCAGGCAGCCTGGCTAACAAACTGAGCTAACATTAGCTAACAGCAGCTACAGTTGTCAGGAGTTTACTTCACTGTCCATCATAAACTCTGTGAATCACAGAGAGTTGAGGCGGAGCAGAGGGAGAGCCAGAAAACATTTCCTCCATAAAATATGATCCAGTTTACCAGAATCAGTCAAATAGTTGGTGGTGTGTGACTTAGTGCCGTAAAGAGTTATGTATTTCTCCCGACCCAGAGTCCAAAGTTACATAGTGTGAGAACAGACGTACGAATGCCTCAGTGTAGCATCAACATAGTTTATGGCAGAGAGGTTAAACAATGTTGCTTTAATATTTGGGAAACATCAGATCAGAGTCTTGGTATGAAAAAGTCAAAAGTAAATGGTCTGTACTTATATATCTATAAGTATTTTCCCCCTATAGTTTTTTTCTGACGACTCAATGTGCTTTTACACTACATATCTCATTCACCCATTCATACACTGATTGCACTGGCTGTCATACAAGGTGCCAAGTGCTCATCAGTTTTAGGTGTTAACCATTCATTCGCTTTCATACACCGATGGTTCAGTTCAAGAACATTTTGGGGTTCAGTATCTTACACTTCAACACTTCAACATGCAGACTGGAGGAGCCGGGGACGATCTTTCCATAACTATAATTGTAGGTGTTATAGTATCAACCGGACACACTACCCATATCCTGGTTTCCAGTTTTAAAGTTCTGCACTTTGATCAACCACATCCACTACAACATCTATGTGGTTACATATGTATACATGTCATGGACAAAAAGCACTGCAGATGATAATCAATAATCTATGTGTTAGACATAACCATATATAAATCAGATTTTGAGTTTTTCCTCAGGTAAACTGTGCACACCACTACAGTAAGTACAGTAGGTTAAAGCTGAAGCAGGAGGTGGGTGTAAACCATTTACAGTGCTGGGCTGAAGGACACCAGAGAGCCAGCCTCCGTCTTGTCAATCTGAAACAATCTGTGTGTAAAGTGCAGTTGAAGGGGCTTTTTAGCGTGCACACTGCTCTGTTTGGGCCACCGTTTGATTAGCATAAATCTCTGAGTGAACATGACTTTGTGGAGCACAGAGAAATCATCGGGTTAGCCTTGCAGCTCAGTCACGCTGAATGTAGACCACAGTGTTTTCGCTCAAGTACTCTCGAGCAGAGCAGATGCTCTAATGATTTAGTTAGGCAGTTACCTCTTTGTTTTAAAGGCACAAGGTCCTCGTTTGTTCAAAGCACGATTTCATTATCTTTGCTCTCTTCGGGTGCTTTTCTTTACTCTTGTTTCTTGGTGGTTTTTAGCGTCTGGCTGCAGATAATTAAACCTGCACCATTGCCTGTAATGTTATGAAGCTCATTTAAATGATCATGCACACATAAGGGACCAGTGGTGTTTTAGAAGTTTCCCTCTATTCCTTTTCAAATTTTAATATCAAGGACGTATGGAAGGAGGCAGTCAGTCAGTCCTATGTCATATCTGCTTCACCCTGCTTTCGGAGGCACAGGAGGCGAGAGTCAGGAATAAAAATAACATCCACTCCTGCACTTTTGCATGTATCTGAAAGCATCATGGTGCCTGAAAGATTAGAGCGAGGCTTTCTGCTGCTAAACTGTTTTTCCTCTGCAGTGAAATTGATGTGAGTGTTAAATATGTTTCAGCACTTTACGCTCTAAAACTTTAAGGCCTATCATTGTGATTTCATATTTCAGGTGATATGGATAAATGAACCAAACATCTTTAAGAAAGGATGAAAACAGATTTTTATTGCTTTCTTTCAGTAATGCAGAGAGGTAAGAGGGGAAAATATGTATGCGACAAAAGGCAGGATGCAGATAGTTGGATGCAAAGCCATAATAACAAAGTGTTATCACATGGGGTGCTCCATAACTGAGGAATTCAGTTCAGCCGTTTCATTTGTACTTGTTTAAGAGGCAGAACAGCCAACCCAGGCCCAAATAATTGTGGAATTGGACACAATTCAACCAGATCAACCTAGCTAACTAGGTAACTAATGTACATCACTTAACCCTAAATTCCAGGGATGGCTCCGTTACGTTGTCACTGTTATGGTACATTCTTCAGGCGGCTGCATACCCATTTCAGAAATGTTTTGCCCGCCAGACTGTTAACTTGATCAGATTTGGTAATTTTTCTGGTTTATGTGCTTCAGTAAAATTGTTTCCTTTTGTCTGTTTTTATGATCAAGGGGTCACAGGTTGTTTTATTTTGAAAACTGACCAGATTGTCTTTGTCATCTGTGTTGACTTCAGGCCAGCCCGATCTACTTTCTGCGGCATCTGTCAAAAATGGAACAGCTTCAAAATCTCCACAGAACAAAGCAGAGAGCAGCTTCTATAATACACTGCTGTGCTTTTGGTGGAATCACAATCATTGTCTAGAACATCCATGATCAGCTCCACTGGCTGTGGCGCAGCCGAACAAAGTGATGTACATTTGGTTGGTATGGTCAGATGATTCCCATCAAAAGTAAATACTGTACGCATGTTCATCGTTTCAGCTCAACAAGGTACTAACAATAGAACATCATTGGTATATTGTCAGGCCGGAACTCAAACGCTGAGGTGTCAGTGAGCAGATTTATTTGGAGACAACAAAAACCTCAGAGTAATACTACACAACAGGCTATGAAAAACTAACCCAAACTAAGGAAAACAAAAAACACTTTACCGGTTATGAAAAATTATCACAATCAAAATCACTCTCAAGGAGGAAAAGCAAAAGGCTGCAAAACATTAACTTAAATCTCCACTAGAAAAACAGGGAAGAAACAAAAACTCTCCTGAAAGATGGAGGCTAGACAATACTATACACATAAGCAAGGAACTGAAAATCTCTCCTAGGGAGGCTGAAAAAAACAACTAAACTAAGTACTATGGAACAAAAGGCTAGACTACAAAAATTAAAACACAAAACACTCTTTCGAGGAAGAAACAAAAACTCCCAAACAAACTCGCTTAGACAGTGACAAGACTTGGAAGGAACAGAAGACGAAACACTTTGGCACAGGACCAAGGGAGACACAGAACATATATAGACACATACAGATAGGTAATGGTGAACAGGTGGAGACAATCAGGAATCACGGCGACAGGTGACACACAAGGGAAGGGCAAGTGATCTGAAACAAGAGGGCGGGTAAATTTCAAAATAAAACAGGAAATGACAAGACAGAACAAAAACCCAGCTTGACTTCACCGCGGTGTGACATATATGGTTTACTTCATTCAGCACTTTATCATTGTTATTATCACTGAAGCTCTGGAGTCCATCAGCAGGACCTCTTGCTGTGTCTTGTTTTTAACAAAGTAGAAGGAGTGCTGAATACTTCATGTTAGTGTCCCCCTCTCCTGCCTTTCACACTGTTTCTTTAACTTGGACTTGCTAAGTTTAAATGTATTCAATGAGATATCTTCAGCGCAGCTTTGTCTCTGAAAATGTGTTTCAAAAGTGAAATTACAATCTTCAAATGAATTTGGAGCGTAGGTTTTTAAGAGAATTACCCTACATGCTCCCTGTTCTCCCCCAGAGCTTTCCAACTTTAAAGCTAAAGTCCATTTTGCTGAATTCTTTGAACAAACTGCAAAGGAAAGCCTGCAGCTCTTCATCAAACAGAATATAACATAGTCCTCAGAACAATACTGCAACAATAGAAAAAGACAAAAGTACCCAGAGAAAAGTGCGGCAGCTGTTTATTTGCTTTAAAAGGATGAACATATATTTAAAAAGCCAAATAGTTGTCTTCAAACGATGGTGGTGTGGACGGGTACAGTGGACGAGGGTGATAGACACCCTGTGATTAAAGACAGCACTGCTCTGAGCCGGTTTGTTTGACACGAGATAAGTAGCATCTGTTTCACTGCAAGTCCTCGAGCTGTTTACCACGAACTCAGCAGAACTCCGTTCACACTTAGTTAGCAGCTAGCTGGGGGTAAAAGAGGAACATGAAGTAGGGGTGTTGATTTTACATGTCAGACTATTACTCTACATCCAGTTCAACAAGACGGCAACCCCAACCGCTTCGTTTAATCTGTGGGTGACAACGCTCACTAAAGCCCTTTCATACTTTCTAAGACTTTTATTAGGCTTGCCCATTTATATACTGTAAATAGTCTAGCCCAGGGGTCTTCAACCAGGGGTCTTCTACCAGGGGTCTTCTACAGGAGTCTTCAACCAGGGGTCCACAGAGGTACTGCAGGGGGTCTGCCAATTTTTGTCATAATAATTGACCATTTTTACCAAAATAATGGTTCAAAGACGCACAGCTCTTGACGTTTAATAACTAATAATAATTATGCATGAACTTTTTAAACACATATAGGCTAATAACCCAGTATATAAATATTTTGATATGGTGAAATAAAAGTTGAATAAAGTAAAAATATAAAAGTTATTTTAGGCCAGACTTAAAATGTGACACATTTTAAAATATGAATTACATATGGGGGTCCCTGTTCTGTTTTTTTCTTGTCCAAGGGTCCTTGGGCTGAAAAAGGTTGAAGACCCCTGGTCTAGCCTGATAAATTACTAATAACATTTTCAGTAATATATCAAAAATAATATATAATATATCCCCCAAAAAATAACTCATACACCTGTATTTCACTGTGGTGATGTTGAAAAAAGCACCAACGTTACTTATAAAGTTTGTTAGCTGATGCTGAGGTCATTTGAGTACAATGAGCAGAGTTTGAGGGTTTGTCCTTGTTAGCTTCGCTCACCGAGAGTAACAGAAACGATGCCTTCTCACACGTTTGGCCCGTTAGTTATCATGCTTTAAATGATAAATGTCGCATTAAAATGAAAAAGGGAGTAAAGTGCATGTATGAAAGATCTCCCTGTACAGACTATAAAGAGCTTCACTTGCCAGTCACAGGCACACTCCTCCAAATGTGTACAAAAGAGAACAATTTTTAAAAATCTAAATAAAATGTACACACCCACGTGGAGGTCTGTAATATTTATGTAATTGTGTGAAAAACTATGTACACCCTCTCCAACACTTTGTGTAAAAGTGTACATATGTATAAAGATGTAAAGTTACTAGTACTGTTAGGTCTGAGTATGTGTCAGGACATATGAATCAGTTTGACCAAAAACGTATTAGTGAAGATGAATGTATAGAAGTGAGAACAGCAGGCAGTGAACAACGTGTGAATAAATAACTGTGGAAGATTCAGCATGGGTGAGTCACGACACGAGTGACATAAACACAGTATTAGACTGATATCAATGTTCTCACCTCACTCTCCCATCTTTTACCCCCAAATTGATCTATTTCTTTAATAAAAGAGCAGTATTGCCCCCGTATATTAGCCTCAATGGTTGGGACAACAAGGTTGTTTCAAAGCGCACAGTTTTCTCTGTTGTTGCCAGCAGGAAGAAAACATCCTAACACTGGGTGTAAGCTGAAGGCACCATCTCATCACAGGGTTCAAAACTACTCACACAAAGCTGAATGTAGCCCGGAGAAAACACTCTCTCTCCACCAAATGACTTATTTATACATGCCATATGGTTCCACAGTGTTCTGTGTATTTGCTTTGTTTTGCTCCGAAGAGGAATCAAATGTGACATCCTGTGTGTGTGAGAGACAGAGTCAAGTGTTTCCTTCCTCTCTGCTAATGTTATTAGCAGACCTGTCTGGGGAGCGTGACACACTTCTTACAACACAGGCCCAGTTTTATCAATCAGGGCTTAGCTGGATCCCCAAATGACAGAAAGTCTGCCTAAAGTTTACCCCCCCAACCCGTCTGCTAAAACACAAGAACAAAGCTCTCCTACTTTCTCTTTTCTCTGCTGCAGAGCACAAAAATCTCAGAGTTATTCTGAGGTATCCTGGTGAGAGAGATGTTTATTTGGATTATCACATCTCAAGAGGAAGCATGCCTCCCTCAGCCAATTTAGAATTTGCCCTATAGGCCAGAAATCTTTTGCAGAGTGGATAAGTTAATTAAGAACAGTGAAGGGATGATAACGGCCTTGTGTTCTGCTCCTGCTGTACAATAATTGCATTTCATAGTCAGTATTTGTGGCAGGGGGTCATTGTGTATCGGAGGACCGCACTCTAAGAAGATAAAAAACACCTCGTTATTGTACAAGACCAGAGTGGAACAGAGCCAATTGACTGACAAATCTCTGAAAGCAGATGGGCTCGATGTATTTATTAACTATGACTCTGATTTGCTTTGAAGGAAATGCCATAAGAAAGGCTAATGGACAATAAAGTCTGTCAGCTTAAATTTATAGCAGAATTAGGTTTATATTGGCTTACTACATTTACTGAATACACAGCAAAAAATGCATGAAACACTATTTTTATTTGATCCTTGTATTCAACCAGCAAAGATTCAGTTGTGTTTTTGTAGTTGTTGTTTGTTTGTTTTTTTCACACTTAAAGGTCCACTGTGTAGGATTAAGTGACATCTAGTGGTAAGCCTGCAGATTGCAACCAACTGAATATTTCTCCCCTTCCAAGCCTGAAGGAGAAAGTGGCTGCAAAACTTGCCAAAAAAACAAAAGGGTCTACCTAGAGCTAGTGCCTGTTTTGTCTGTTTTGGGCTACTGTAGAAACATGGTGGACTCCATAAGAGGACGCGATCACTCTGGAGGAAGGGTTCATTCGAAGGCAACAAAAAACAGTGATTCTTATCTTCAGGTGATTACACACTAATGAAAACATACTTATGGATATTATACTCCTTATACTTCTGCTCCATTACTAAATGTTGCACACTGGACTCTTATCGGGCGAGGAACCATATATGGTCACTTTTAAAATGGTGCCCCACATCTCTCAATGAAGGAGCAGAATCACGTGACTTTCTCCAGCCAATCACTGAATGTTTTTTTTTTTTTTTTTGCATCCTGTGCATGATATTTTGACATATGTCTGATTGTTAATTTGGAAATAAATGTTCCACATATTCTCAGCCTCAGTCAGAAAAGAAAAAATGTCTTCTTATATCCACCAATCACCAACACTGGTTGAAATGTTTAAATTTCCAAGTATTTCAATGTTAGTTAGTTTTAGTTTATTTCGAACATGTGAGATTAACACAACAAAGTAAACTGAAAAACAAACAAATCCAATAAGAATAGTCAAAACAATAACAATAGTCAAAACAAAAATAATTGATGATTCTGATTCTGATTTTCATATAGTAGCAGAAGCTAGTGAGACCATCCTCACCAGAAAAAACACTGTATTTATTTTATCATTTATTCAATCATTTGAAACAATATTAACGTTTTTATGACAGGTGAAACTCACTTGTGGTAATGCAAATAATGACTGATGTCAAGTTCCTCCAAACTACCAAACTAACTATACCAATGTGACATTTGTGCACTACAATCCTTCAAAAGGTGCATACCATGTGTTCTGATCTGGCCCTGTTGGTAGGCGTAATACCAGCTCAAAAACTGCTTGGTTAAGATCAGGAAAAAAAATGTAAGCTTAAGTGTTATGTTGTGACGATGGAGCCTTGCTGGAACTAGAATGTGATGCAGTCATATTCGATGAACGGGTAAGAGGTTTTACTGTGATATACCAATTTGCACTTAGTTTTCATAACAGTCATTACTCCACAAGAGGCCGCTTGAAAGAACAACATCACCAAAGGCTGTTTTTAAAAGAGTAATCCACAAATAGAGCATTGCACTCAGATAACATTGTCAGACTCAGGGATTGGCATGTGCTATACCAACAGTGCCTATTGTAGCCTGGAGCCTCAGGCCTACAGCAGAGATGAGGAGCAGCTGCAGAGGTCCGTAAGCTCAAGTCGCTGACTCGTCCATCACCTGAGGACACTTATCAGACTTCACACAGCTCCCTCTGGAGACACTAGTTTTAATACATATAAAAGTACTCCTCAACACCAGGAAACACACTTTAAAGTTAACATTAAAGTTCCCCTTTAGGTGACAGTGAGAACAGTCTTGAGGGAGTACAACATGTTTAACATTTAGAGAAAGATGTCCTCCGGCTGCTCCGCCTCAACTCTCTGTGATTTACAGAGTTTTTCTGATGGACAGCGAAGTAACCTGCTGCCAGCTGTAGCTGCTGTTAGCTAATGTTAGTTCAGTTTGTTAGCCGGGCTGCCTGGACTGTGACCTTAGAACACTGGGAAAGTGTTAGTGTTTGTACCACCAGGAAGAGGAGAATACTGACGGGGAGCAGAGTTGGGTGAGCGGCAGAGTAACCGGGCTCAGCGTTTCTATAGAAGTGGCCGAAGAGGACGTCGACAGAGGAAGCTAAGAAGAGAAAAGGCGAGAGTGAGTGAGCAAGAAGCCGCCGGACCAGAGTAAATCATGGACTGACTTTTAGTGGTTGGTGAGAGCTTGGTGAAATAAAAGGCTGAAAGACCAGTTGGTGTTGGACTAGTCAGTAATATTAGCTGCTGCTGTGTCTGCTGCTGGTGACCTGGTTGATGATTGGCTGTTAGCAAAGTTGTCGGGGTTGGCTGGTTGTGGGCTGGTCTGGTCCAAAATGCCAGTGCCGATTTTTTGTCCCAGTCTGCCCCTGGCTGCAGCAGCTTTTACAGACCGATAAGAAGACACATAACAGGAAACACTTGACACCTGGATGGCAGATAAACAGTCAAATGCAAAGTTACAAAACATTGGTTATCAGTAAGTACAATACAAAACTATTGACGTGCGCGTGTGTGTACAATATACACACATCTACCTTTGCAGAGGACAGATTGTATTATGTAAATCGTCGTGTTGTAAAGCGTCAGCCTTCATTGGTATTGGCTGTACAAACACATTAGTATGGAGAGGACAGAAGCTATTCTGTCTCACTATCTGCTTCAGAAAGAAAACAAACACTGGCTTTCTCTTCAATTACCTCTTCCAGTGAATCCAATCTTACTGAAATTGACATAAAAGCTTGCTCCATATCTTCTCCCATGTAAATGTTTAATATTGAGGAGTGAAGCGAAGCACTGAGGCTTGCAGAGGTTGAATTGGTCTGACCAAAGCAATCGATCTCAGCTGGGGGAGAGGAGGAGGAAGAGGGAGGGGGTGTAGCAGTGACTGGACTGGGCTGGTTATGCTTTCCTGTCCAGTAAGGGCCATAATAGAGTCTGCAGCCAAAACGTCCAAATAAATCAATCACACGATATCACAACAGGATATGAGGACCCATATACTGTCACTCTGTGATGATGACAAAGAGCTTGTCACTTTAACATAGAGCTGGTTAATAACATCATGTAAATGCATTACAAGTTAAAGCTGTGCTAACATTGGATAAAGTGAATATGTTTGAAAAGTGTCACTACCAGTGTACGCTGGGCCAAGAAGCAGAGCATATAGCCAATAGCAAGGGCTCGGTACAGACCATAGACTGTATTATTATTATTATTATTATAACCTTTATTTAACCAGATAAAAAACCCATTGAGATCAAGACCTATTTATTTATTTATAAAACATCCACAGTTTTCTGGAGACTTTAAAGTCTTTAAAGTTTTAAAGCTACAGTAATCACTATTATTTATGTTTTCAGCATTGAACCCTCTGTACACTAGTTGCACACAGAACAGCAGATAAAGTGACTCTCTATCTGGTGAACACAGAGAAGCATTAAGCAGCTAAAGAATCAAATCCAAAACACAATATTTGACTTCGGTATTCATCAGAGTGGAAACACAACTCCTAAGACACTCTGATGGTTCCATTTATGTGGAAATACTATAATATTTTATCAGGTGATCATGCTGCTGGTTCCGATGACCCTAAGTAGCTGAAATGGAGATGTTATTTTGCACAAATGGTCCCTTTAATGGTGTAAACAATATTTATAGTCGAGCTGCTTTTGTGAGCTTATTGAGTAACACACTCAAAGTCTCCCTCTGGGAGAGCAGTGCCTGGCTCCTGGTTGTTGCGGTGTTTCACTGCTCTTCACGTGTTAATGAACCTCTGTGTGTGAAAAATGATAGTCTGATGGTCCACACCAGTTTTGGATCGTTCAAACTGTTGGAAAATTAAGGTCTAGGCGCCCTCTTGTGTCACTGAAAGGTACTTTCTTATTAAGGCAGAGGATGGTGTTTGTATACCTGCCTTTCTTCTCAATGAAGGCACAAAATATACAATATAATGTCCTCCTATATTGTCAGTTTTGAGGCTGCATTGCCTCAAAACTGACTCAATATAGTTGCTTCAACAAAACTCTGTTGAACAAAGTTACAAAGTGAATTTCAAGCTGTTACAATGCAGTTCATATTCAGAGTCAACACTCATTCCAGGGATTTATGAGAGCAAACAAGCACAGATTTGATTAATTCCTTGGCAGCAGGAAAAAAGTTTTGGTTGGCAATCTGACAGCAAACATGGAGAGTGGTAATAGGAAGAGATAAGACAAACTCAAATGTGTGCACACTGAAGGCATTACATCAGCTGTGAGGAAGGTAAAATGTAAGACAGGTGCAGACAGAGTGAACTTCATGTTTCAGAGTGAAGCACTGATGTTAACGTGTTGCACTAACACTGAACATTTGAAGCCATGTTCTTTCAACCAAAAAAAAAAACAAACATTCAACACCATATCTACAAAGTTGTGTGTATGTCCTGCATACAAAAAATACGTTCTTAAAATCCTCCTCTTCATTGTTATTTCTAGCCAACATGCGTTCATATGATGCAACTTCTGACATAATTTCCATCCATTTTTTAACATATGGAGACTGTACTCTTCCATAATCTAAGAATCCGAGCAGCTGTGACCATCCCGACTTTTAAAACCCCCCGTTCATATTTAGATATATTTGGCACTTCTGTTTGGTCCCCTAATACCGTAATCTTCTTGTTTTGTCTTGGTGATACAGTTACCGCCACGCCCACCATTTCCTCACATGTTCCAATCCTTTCTTCCAAAATGTGTACACCAGTTTACAAGTAGAAATGTCCCAATTTCACTCTGACATATAATTCTTCTCTTCAGGAGATGCTGAAAATCATCATTAATTTTTATTGTGTGCTTTGAGTCTTTTTTTGGCCTCATGTATATTATTTTTTCATTTTTAAAATATGACAATTATTTCCAATACTGGTCTTTTTTTTTATTTGATCAAACTCAATGCAGATTGAAAATATTACAATCAGAGAATCAACACGTGGAAAACAGAATTCAGTTTGATCAGGTTCAATATAAAAAATAAATAATGTAATAAAATAAAAACAAACCAAATATTACAGAAAAGTACGGTTGAACAGTTCCCTGAATGAAGGAATGAAAAAATCTAATCCTGGTTTCGGGGTCACATTTTCCTGAAGGTTGGCAGTGATATCTTGACTCTCATAGCCTCAGTGATCATGATATCCTGCTAAAAACGAGACTGCCGGCTTGGAAGAGACACAGTTAATATGACAAATTCCAAGTGATTAACTTCAGCTGAACTTTAGGGTTAATCTTTACACAGGACAGGGATTCAGTTTTGTCCCCATGTCTTACAGAGAGTCTGTTTATAAAGCCATGTATTGACAGGACACAAGTACTGATAATATAATGGTTATTTCTTAAAGAATATCATAAGAAGTTTGTAAAAAGAGCGTATTGTATGAACTGCACATATGGCAGTATGAGGTTTGTATGTTGTCTTAAGAAGTCATCACTGAGCCATGTTCTTTAATTACCATGAACACACACACTGTAGTTAATTTTGACTCAGTGCCTTTCAGCGACCTCCTCCCTCTTCATCTCTCTTGATCCTCCTCATCCACCTCTTCATGGCTGCCTCCTTCACCTGAGGGGAATAAGTCAGAGGATCAGTGTAATCATAAGTCAAACACCACGTGTCATTCTCAGCTGCACAGTGGAGATGATCCGTGCTTCCCCCACACTGAACAGTGCTGCTGGCATTTAACATGACGCTCTCATCGCTCCGTGAACTGTTGGTTTAGTAGATCAAAGCTAATTCACTTTCACACCGTGATCGAGTTAAACAGACTTACTGTAACTTCATGTGAGTGTTGCAGCAGCTGTGTGTCAGAGTGCTTCAGATACTGTTCACACACAACTGTTATCATAGATTATGTAACATATTGTAGTACATCTTCCACTGCAGCTTTCATTAGATTATCTCCCTCTAGAGATAATAAAAAGAGAAATACTAACAGCATGTCCAGATTATGATACAGCAATTCAATTTGAATCAAGGCAGGAAACATGCTACATATAGAGAGACTGAGGACTGAGAGACGGGTGCACAGATGACCAGAAGCATTGTATTTTTAGTTTTATTTCATTTTTGATTTCATTTTTTGTTTGCTTCTTTCAGTTAAGTTTTATTAGCTATTTATTATTACACCTATACCTGCATATGTGATTGCTGCTGCACATGCTGTGTATATTTTACTGTATTCATACTGTTAAGACTGCTATACTGTATAAATCTTAGCTTACAAAAGAAAGAAACTTTATTAACTTAGTGGTAGGTACAAACACAGGAAGTAGAATTAGAGAAGACACAGACAGGGTAGAACTACAAAATAAAACAGGAAACACAGAACAAACTGCCATAATTTACTTTTATGAAGCTTATAATGTTTCAGGTTTTGTTGACGCTGGCAGAGACCTATTCATTTAACTATGTTTAGTGTTATGTAATGTCAAACCAGACTGCATTATACTGAGAGGTGTTTGTAATATTTTGGCCACCTCATTTACATACATGAGACAGCCAAAATATGAGAAACACCTTTCAAAAAAATGCCCCAAAAAGAACTCAATAAGAGACATGAAGTAGAATTTGACCTCTCTCTGTCGACAAAAACTGAAACATTATCAGCTTCATAAAGTCGAATTTATGGCCGAGTTGTTGTACATTGTACAAGTGGAGTGATCTCTACTCTTATTCATATATCTCTATACATGTGAACATACTGTGCACCTTCTATCTCATCTAATATCACATTTAAGTCTGTATGGTGAACTTGGCTCTGTTTTGGTCTCCTCCAACTGCTGAGAAAAATATCCAGCTGTTGTTTTGGTCCAACTCCATCTAGTCTGTGAAGATGTCAGTGTTCTGTTTGTTTCTGAGTGTACAGTGGCTTTATCAGAGGTTTTCCTCTGAAAACAGCTGCCCAGCTTAAACTGCATCACAGGAGCAGTGAGAGTGAACCACAACAGTAAAGATGTGGTCCAGACAGCTCATAAGGCTCTGCACACAACTGATAACACACTTCCCATCTATCTGATCACCGCCTCCTGACCTGTTTAATGTTGCTCACATACTCCTCCTTTACTAATGCTAAATGAATTTGACTGTACATATATACCACCTTTCCGATCTCCTGACCGCAGAGTCAACTGCTCATCAGAAATAGCTGATTGCATTCACACACCGATGGTTCAGCCTTCAGGAGCAATTTAGGCTTCAGTATTTTGCCCAAGGACACTTCAACATGCAGACTGGAGGAGCCGGGCATCAAATGACCAGCTCGAACTCCTGAATCACAGCGACCCATACTAAAGATATTATATCATTATATACATTAGTATATTTGATATATATATGAGCATTGATGTTATTTGGTTTGTTATTGGCAGTATGTACATATAACATTTGTACATGCAGAAGTGTTCATAGGCATGTAACCAAAGACAGAAATGACATCAAACAAGATGAAAGGATTATATGCATACATCATAAGTGGTGCCATATTCAAATCAGTTTTAATCAAAAGACATTTCTGTTTTGAATCTGTCAGTTTCTTCTCATGTCTGTAGAGTTTGTCCATTCAAAGAACAAACATCTCATCTTTGTCCATCTTGTTGCTCTTTGCTTTCTTCTCACAAAATGCTCCACCCAGAACAGTCTGTGTAAATACAGTGAGCTACAGATGGAAAATAGTGTCTGCTGACTCGTTTTCTAATAAACACAATATTATAATATTAACATTACAATATGCAGTACATATCTCAGACACATGTTTTACTGGACATGTGTGGTGGAAAAGAAATCCTTCTTACATCATCACATTATTTGTTACCATGTGTGCCACTTTAATTGTTCATAAATGGGTCTCCCTGTGGGAAGAAGTGACAGTTCATATTTGATTCCTGATATAATTATTTAGAATTGTCCATGGTCAATCATGATCAATTTCTGCAAAGAATATGAGATCGATCAAATGTATCTGAAGCTGAACCACCAGTCTGAAAATTTCTAAGAACCTGCAGCATACCTCTTTTCGTCTAAATATACAGCATATATACGCAAATAAATATATACGCATTATATGTTAGAAAGTGAAATAAAAGTGTGCATTCTAAGGTTGTTCAAATTCAAATTCAAAACAACTTTATTAATCCCATAAATGGTTTGGAGCAGCTTTACACACAGAGAAACACAGACATACACATAGAAACGAACAGATAAAAGATACAAGGCAGCTAAATTAATAACTGATAAATCGACTACAAAAAGACAAGATAAAATTAATTAAAAAACAAAAAAACAGATAGGAACAGATTTAAAAAAAACATACACCAACACTGACATGATTTGATAATAATATTACCCAGAATTATCGAAGCATGATTACAGTTAGTTTATGTCTTACATTTCACATTGACATTCTGTCGTTGTTTTTAGCTGCATTAACTATTTATTTATTTATTTATTTATTTAATATTTATTTAATAATAAATAATAAATATAAATATAATTTCCAGGACACCCAAGGTCACTTCACAAATAAAACAAATAAGATAAGACAAGTATTAAAATATTAGTCACATATTTAAATAAATGAATAATAATAACAATAGCAATACAACTACTAATAATAGTAATGATAATAATGATAATAATAGTAATAATAATGATAATAATAATAACAATAATAATAATAGTAATAATGATAATAATAATAATAATAGTAATAATAATAATAATAATAATAGTAACAATAATAATAATAATAATGTAATATTATTATTAATAATAATAATAATAATAATGATGATAATAATAATAATGCTAATATTAATAATAATGAAAATGAAAATGATAAAAATAACAATAATAATAATAATAATCATAGTCACAATAATAATAATAATAATAATGATGATGATGATGATGATGATAATAATAATAATAATACTAGTAAAAATAATAATAATAATAATGATAATAATACATCTGTTACATCTGTTGAGCCATGTTACAGTCTATATTGTAACCTGAAGAGATAAGTTTTCGGTTTCTTTTTATTTATTGAATTGAAAATTTAAATTTATTATTGATTTATTATTTATTGATTTTATTTATTGAAGTTTGATATTTTCACAGTTTGTGGTCACATTTAATTCAAACCTGCCTGCATGAAGCAGTGTATTATTATTATTTGTCATAATCTTCATAAATCCACCCCCCGTGGTTCAGAGTTCAGGCCTGACTGCGCATGCGTGTGCGATCATGGTGGCAGTCAGTGAGTGTGTCAGCTGTGGAAGTTCTCTGGCAGAGATGGGCTGCTAGCTCGGTTAGCTCTGGACCTTCTACACGTTCCACACCCCGCACAGAGAGCAGAGCACACGGGGAGTGAAGGAGAGCCATGACAGCCAACGAGGACCAGGAGGTACGGAGGAGTGAGGAGGAGTGAGGAGGAGTGAGGAGGAGTGAGCAGGCTAGCCGCTGTTAGCTGTTAGCGGCTAGCTGCTAACTACATGACACGAGCCTGGCTGCTAGCCTAGCCTGTTACTGTGACGAGCTGACAGCTGTCTGTCAGAACCAGTGGACCTGTCCTCTGGTTCTGACAGACAGCTGTCAGAACCAGAGGACAGGTCCACTTCTGCTCTGAGTGTGAGAGCCACTGTGTCAGTGTGTGTGTAGCTGCTGAGCCTCATGACGGAGAACACGTCAGTGCATCCAGACCAGAGGTCTGTCAGATGAAGTTCAACCACAGAGACTGTGACACTGTGCACACTGATGCTGACACTGACAGCCAGCTGCTACACAGGCTCACAGTTAGAGGTGGAATCAGGTGAAGTCTGTTCATGTCTGCACGTTAACATGAATGCTGACTAAACAACCGGGTCATCATTACATGGAGAAAAGTCCTGAGTCATGGTTCTGTCCTGCATATAGTAGGTTACATTACTAACCATCTATCCAGCACAAAGAGTGAAAATCAAAGTCATGAGCCTAACAGTGTCAATCAACAAGTGTGAAGATGTGTAATCGTTAAAACTCTTCAGTTCTTGTAACTTTCATAAATGCAGTATAGAGGTTAAAAAATGAATTGTGTGGAAAAGGACAGACGAGGCAGAAACAGACATGAGGCAGCCCGGTCTTTTAACACATGACAGTTGAAATAAAGTTGAACAAGGTATGGACGGGGTCAGCGCTTTAGAAAACCCAGCCCAGATCATTTGATTGGATACTGAGAATCACGTGATCTTCCTTCATGATCCAGTTCTATTCTCTATGCAGAGAATGAATCCTCTGCTGGTGCTGTCTTTGGAGATCAGACTGCAGCAGTCAGGACTAAAGTCTTTGTCAGCTCTGCCTGAGCATGTCGCTGGGTGGTGTTTGGTGACGAGCTGCTGCTGCTGCTGCTGCCTTCTCTCTGACTGACTCCGTCTTCTTCTTCAATCACAGATGGAGCTGGAGGCTCTTCGCTCCATCTACGAGGGGGATGAGTGTTTCAAAGAGATCAGCCCAGTTTCCTTTCAGTTTAGGGTGAGTACCGTCCGAGTCTGTGACCTCTGTCTCCATGACATCCTGTTTCAACAGGACCTACGTCAGATGGGACTGAGAAACCCGACGTGCTTTTTCACTTGTACTTCATGACCTCTGACAAACAGATAGGAGAGCTCGAGGACACCAAAGCGTTCATCCTGGACATCACGTGGCCGGAGACGTACCCTGAGACGGCTCCAACAATGTCCCTTGATGCCTTTTTTAACAACAGAATGTAAGTGGCAGGCTGTGCTGTGCGGTCAGTCTGACTGATGGAAACACTGTGAGCCCTTTGCTGTAGCGAGTTCATCTGTCACCTGTTGAACCCCCCAACACATTCTCTTAAATGATTGTGTCAGGATGTTTGTTTCATTAGTCTGAATGACTGAACATGTCCACCGTGTGATGCCGCGTTCTCAGACTTTCCTTTATGTTGATTTTTAATAACAGCTCTGCAGACACGAAGCAGCAGATCCTGTTGAAGCTGGAGGAGCAGGTGGAGGCCAACCTGGGCACCGCGATGATGTACACTCTGTTCGAGTGGGCCAAGGAGAACCAGGAGGCCCTCATGGAGAACCACAAGCCTGTAGTCACTGCTGTGGTCAGTCGCAGTACAGTCCTGTTCTGTGTGTGATAGCTCTGTCAGTCGGCATTGTGTAAAATCCTTTCCTTTGTCTCGAGGCATAAAAATGTGATATTGCCCAACATCACAGCTGGATATCACATGAACTGCACTCAAGAAAAAGTCCCTGTTTTTTTACAACCACATCTCGATGAGGTCAGTTTGAACGTATTTCTTGATGTTACAGACGTTGACATCGAGTAGTGACGTGATGACGACTGCCTCAACAGCCAAGAAGAAGGAGAAGAAGGAGCAGCTGACCAAAGCTCAGAAGAGGAGGATCATCAGCAGAACAGGTGCAAACAAAGATCAAATTTACACACTGGACCTTTAAACCAGGGATTCTCAATCTTTTTGGGGCCAAGGACCCCTCATAATCCTCACATACACACATTAAAAAGTGTTTACTGCCAAAGGAATTTTTTATATTTTAAACTTTTCAACCTAAATACTTCAGACCCGTTTCGTAGAAATGAACTGAGAAACATTAAATTTGAACACATTTAAACATTTTCAAATGATTCAGATCATATTTAAACTCATTTCTAATTTTTAAAGCTACCAACAGATGAGCAGTAAGACGACTTTTAAAACCAGTTTAAAGTGTTAAACTTAACTGGTTTAACTTTAACATAATGAACATTGTCAAAGTTCATTCATAATGAACACTGAACTTCATAACAGAGTAATTAATTTTTTGCTTTAGGCTTTTATCACTCTTATCGCACACGTCAGTTCACTCATCACTGACATCACTACCCTGCTAAATGAATGAGAAGGATGAGTCTCTGGGTGTTTTGTGATGAGATGACACTTCAGCTTGGCTGACTTCATAGCCTCATTTGCAAGTACCTGAAGACACGTGACGCATTTTGGTCTTCCATCGTTGTTCTCAATAAAACCAAACTCGAGGTAACTGTCGTCATATTTTCTAAGTTTAGTCGGCTTGGCCTTTGCATCACTAGATAAGGTGGACAGACTTAAATATGTGTCCTTTGTGCTAATTAGATCAGCTGCAGGAGCTGCAAGTGCGTCCTCTGGTCAAAAGTGCAAAGTGACAGATTTACGTGGTGCTTCCAATCATTCAGGAGTTTTTAATGTCCTAAAGCTAATGTTAATCGGATTCCTGTCCGGCTGCCCGGCTGTAGTCAGGCAGCACAGGGGAAAAGCCATCTCCTGGGGCCAAAGTGTTTCACCTACTTTGGGGTTAAACCCCTTCACTTCCCACACAAACCCAGGAGCTCCGGGTTGACTGTGAGATGCCATGGTCTGTATTTTTGTCACGATGTAGCTTACACTGTACATTTGTTGGTCAGACTAACTCCTGCACTAACCTGCTCCATCGCCAACCACGCACTCTCACTCTCACTCTCACTCTCTCATATTTTTTGCGGACCCCCAACCTATAGACCCCAGTTTGAGAATCGTGGCTTTAAACGGAAGAATAACAATAACAAATTTAACTTGGCATAACGTAACGTAACTACACGAGATGATATGGTAAGGTCAACAGAAAATATTGGAACATAACTCACCCTCTTTGTGTGAGTCCCACCTCTAATATAGGGGTAAAAATAAGATGAAACCACACATCACTAACATGCAACCCTCTGTCAGTTACTAGAACTTAAGGTGGTCCAGAGAACGTGTGTGAACTAAACAAATAAATAACTCAAACTACACACACACACATTCGTTTTGGCTCCTACAATACCGGCCCCTAATTTTTTATGTGTCAAATAATAGTTACTCTATTTGAAGTGACAAACACAATACATGCCAATATAATCTTCTTTCTTCTTATATCTGTTGAATTTCCAAACCATCACTCGGAATCAGTGAAGTCTGGGTGGAAAAATCTGCACCATCAGTGTGTGAAAGTATTGAATAGTATCACCATCTGAATAAATATGTATATCTTACATACATGGATTAAAGTTCTCCCATCATTGGGATTGGACTGGACTTTGTCTGGAGTAGCCTATATCAGAATTACTGCATTTTATAAACAAATAAAATTCTGAATTGTATATGAGATCTCTGGTTGTGAATCAAGAACTTAAAAAAAAAAAAAAAAAAAAAAAATCCACTAGAATTAAAACTAAAGGTTGGTGGTTTCCGTTGACAGATAACCTAATATACATAATGATGATTTGTGCTTTCAGATAACAAAGGGGAGCTGCCGAGAGGCTGGAACTGGGTCGACGTTATCAAAGTAGGTGCATTTGACCTTTTCTGCACAGCATGGTGCACGTCATCAGCCTCAAGTGACATTCATCATTAACATTTTCTTGTCTTTTCCTCCATCTTCATCCACCTCTCCTGGTCCTCCAGCATGTAAGTGAAAAGCACCAAACTGAAAACCTGTTTTAAAGCCCTCACATCCCGCCGTGTCTCACTGTTCTCTCCTGTGTCCCTGCTGCAGCTCAGTAAAACGGGAGGTAAAGATGACGACTAGGCCCGCGAGCAGAGACGTGGTGCTGCTTTACACGAGGCCGCACGGTGTGAACTGGCTGCAGCCTGTCGATGATGCTGCTCCTGTCTAGATGCCTTCACATCCTTCAACGTTTAACACTCAGCACGGCTGCTTCCACCCTGAGAACCAAAGCAGGCTGGGTAACCGTGGACTCGAGGACACAAACACACACAAAACACATTATTACTATTATTATTATTCTGGCTGTGATTTCTGTGTATGTTTCTGTGAGTCGCACTGCTCCACAGCACTCAGATATCCATCATGGTGGAGCATGCTGGAGATACTTGCTGTCACTGCCATGTTTTCTGTCAGACGACACCCAGCTGCCAGGCACTGGAGCCGTAAATGTTGGAGTGTGGTTCTAAGGTGGATGTGTCAAAGTGTCAAGTAGCATCCTGCTGTTACTGTAAGGTATCATGTGACTTTGTGAAAGCAGAGACATTTTTAATAACACACAAAATGTTTCCTTGTTTTGACAAATGTTTCTTTTTCCCAATAAATTGAAAAACTTCAATTTTTATATATAAATAAAACCATATTTGGTCTACTGCTTGTCCAATTGTGTCATCTTCATTGCTTTGATGAATTATGTTTTATTCATGTAAATAACTAGTTTAACTCTTGCAGCAGCTTTGTTTATGAAATCATCAGAAAAGACAGTATATTGGCGACTGCCTCTTCCTTCAACACACTGTAGTTGCAAAGGAAGTTGAGTGACTTATGCCTTCAAAATAAAACAAAAGTTGTCAAAGAGTAAACATATAGTTCAGTGTGGGCTCTTGCTACCAGTTACAACACTGAATTAAGTTTTTCTGTGATACCTCCTGTCATTTGGAAGCTTACTCATCTCAAGAACTGATATTCCACTTTTATCAAATGTTAGGGATGCAGTTTTTTTCCGTGATAAAGAGAAAGTTCGTGACAAAGAATATCAGAACACACAAACCAAAAAAAATGTTAAAATAATTTACAGTATATAGCACATAACAGAAGTTATCTCATCATCCAACTTTTTATACAGAGCAGGTCTAGACTACTACTAATAATAATAATATTCTGCACAGAAACCCAACAATTCACACCATGAACGAACACTTGTGACAGTGACGAGGAAAAACCTCCTTTTAACAGGCAGAAACCTCGAGCAGACCCCAACACATTGCATATGGTGGGAGTGTAGATAGATAGATAGATAGATAGATAGATAGATGATCAGTAGTCAATATGTTCAATATTTAAAAAAAGCTGGACGCTGTATGTAAACTATAGCTCATCTGTAACATGAGTCTGTTTGATTTGGAGTGAGCACATATGGATGGAAGGCTTTATACTCTAGATCTCGTGTATCTGAAACTTACTCCGTTTTATTTTGAAATTCTCCGTCGGAAGTTGGTGGTTTGATATTTTCCTGCTTGACAGATGGCCGTCTGTCATCCGGAGCTGACAGAATGTGGACTCACTACAGAGACGGACTTTTTCCTAAAAACAAGAAGAAAGTAAGTGTTTGTCTTCACGACACGTGATCCAGTCTGAAGTGTCACTCATTTTAATAATAATAATAACTCATAAAGACTTTCTGTTGGTTTGAAAAATGATCACATTTTACTGAAGCCTTCAGTCTGAGAATATTTCCACAGAGAAGCTGCAGTCTGTTTTAGAGTCTGTCCATCACATTCATTCATCATTTTCTCACTGTGATATTATATATGCGTGTGTTTCCAGTGATGATGAGAATGGATAATTATTATATTTAATTAAATGATATGCTCATGTAGACAGTGATTATAGTCACATTATTGTACCTAAACATTGTTGATGTGTAGTCTCTGATGTATAGTCTGACATTCATGTCTTGCAGAAGGACAGAGAGGTTTTAACACTTCCAGCTATAAACAATGGCCCAACTTCACTCTGTCAGGTGATTATTATTATTATTATTATTATTATTATTATTAGTAGTAGTAGTAGTAGTAGTATTAATAGTAAAATAGTAATATTTGTATTATTATTATTATGGATAATGTTTTGCACCATCTCATCACAGAATACTCGTGGATGTGTGTTTAACTAGGTTTTGGTAGTTTCACCCATAGACAGTATAAAACATGGACATAGTGTCCATGACTTCATCCATGGGTCGCTGTCTTGTCTGTCTCCGCCTTTTCATGGCTGATCCTAAAAGGGTCAAAGACGTGGAGTATGGGTGGAGCTCAGATGGGCTGAATGAAGCCTGGTTACTATAACCAGCCATCTGTAAAGGCATCCACCTGTCAATCAAATTAGTTAATTCTGCATAACTTTAAGCCTTAATATAATGTGAACAGGTGAGTTGTATATAAATTCACCCTCAGTACAGTTGTCATGAACGGGGAAATTAGCTACAGAGACCAAAACTGTAAACATGTTTATTTCTGCTGTGAAGTTGGACATTTGAACATGGGGACTTATGGAGACTGACTCACTTCTAGAGCCAGCCTCAAGTGGACGATAGAGGAACTGCATATTTTGTCACTTAAGCATTCACAGTGGCAGAGGTTGCCACTTGGTTTAACATTAATCATATATCATGACTGTATGTCAGGGGTGTGCACACACATTTTGGGGAGCAGTGGATACCAACACACCCACTGCAACACTGTACCACACCAGTACACACACACATGCTTGTGCGCACAAGGATGAAACATTGATCTGTGACACATAGATTAACAATATTCCAGTTTAAATTGAATTATGTGGGAAACACGTCTTGTAGATAAATTCATTCACTTAGGATATCTGATAGCTGCTTTCATTTTAAAGATCAAAATTCAGAAATGACAGCTTGACGTCTGAGAATAGTTTAGCACCTTTAGTAAATATGAACCAAATCCACCCGTGTCTTCTCTAATGCTCTTATTTTGCAGAAGACAAACAGGAAGAGGCATGACAGCAAACTAAGCGAGGAGTCCAGTATTACAGCTCACCTTAGAGTAAGTTCTACAGGCCAACACTCTACAATGAAGCACTAAATGTCTGCAGTCTGTTCAATTATGACTGAAACATATCCACATCCATCCTGTTTGTCTCCAGTCTGAACTCCAACTACTGCAAACACACAAAACCCCAAATGATCCTTACAGTGACGACAGAATAAGTGACATACTGAAACAAGGTCGTTTTTTCAAGGTACAGTACGTCTTTTAAAGACTCATACATGTCAATGAATGTGAGTATTTCATCCTGAAAACATAAAATCATGAGCCTGAAGCAGGTTGTTAGTCAGAATAAAGAGTAGTGCTCAACTCAAATTACCTGCCAAACACTCACCATACAAACCTAATGTTTTTTTCATCAGCTTGAAGCTGCCAAGGCCTTTTCAGACTTCCATGAATATGAAACTATCGGGGACTCACCAAAGTTACTTAGGAGCATGGAGGAGCTCAACGGAGACGATGAGGATGAAGAACAAAGAGAGGGAAGGGATAAACGCTGTGTCCATGAGGACACGGAGACAGACAGTGGGACATATTTGTCTGTTAGGTCGAACAGAGATGATGTGGATGACAAACTCCCAGTGGCAGACTTCTTCTGTGGTACGACGACTGACGATGGTCAAAGAAAGGAGGATGCTTTATCTGTTACTGAAGAGAAGAGATTCCTGGTCTACATCTGTGGAGGATACAAAGGTAAGAATGAACCCATCTGTTTTTCTGAACGTCTGGTAGCCTCATCAGATTTATATTATATTTTTACTGTTGTAAATCAGTCTTTATGGTGTGTAGTATTAGCAAATATTCTTGATTTTGATGCTACTGGGCTATTAACAAAGCAATAGATGTTTTGTTACACAGAACCCTTTGGGAAGTCTTCATAGAAAACTGTTTGGAAAAGGGCAGAACCATCTGTCAATCAACACCCATCACGGACAAACGTCAACCAATCAGATCAACAGACTTTATAATGCAGTCAAACCCGTACTGAAGTCAGTCGGAAGATGACTGAAAACACAGAGAAAAGTCTACAGTGCCATTCTACGCTCTCCACTCAGCTCAGATGATTGATCCATACACTCAAAACATGAAATGTTGACTTTCATTAAATGTATTTAGTCAACAGGTTCCACATAAGTTATTTCAACTCAAAATGTTATGTTAGGGATTCACTTACATAACATTTTTGAGTTGAAATACCTCTTTAGTAGCTCTCAGTAGTTCCTCATAGGACACTGATTGGTCTGAACCACTGCAGTTGGACACAAGCACATAGCTTGAAGCCTGACGAGATGGATTCTCCCGCTATTTCATGCTTTCGCAAGTCGAATTACCCTGTAAGGTTAACTGGGCTTTATCAAGCTAAAGAAAATCTAGATCAATTCTGCAGAGGACCTTTTTTCATCAGCTGCTCCCACCTCAATTAAACGCAAATAAGTTAATAATTACATATTTCAAATAACCTGAGAAAATGTTGTTTTTACTAATCTCTAGTGATTTAGTTCAACTGCAGGTCCATGTGACATCATTGTTGGGTGTAGTTACAGGTGCAACAGACACAGCACACTTCTGACCACGCCTGACCAGTGATGCTGGCTGTGGTCAGTGGTACACAGCCTGGAGTTAAGTTGCTTTCTATCTATGTGTATCTATGTGTTTGATTCAGACACAGTTGCAGAGAGAAGTGCGCTCATGGAGAACGTTTATCCCAGACTGTATCTGTACTGTAAACAGAGAGGCTACGAATTCAGCATGGTGGACCTCCGTTTGGGGGTTGGAACACCCATTGCTGAACACCATGACACTGTGGAGCTACATGTGGAGAATCTCCAGCGATGTCAGAAAACACAGGGTCCCAACTTGATTGTAAGATATCATCCTGTAAGATTATTTGACGGAGGGACAGTAATTCAGATGCTGATTCTCTGTTCTGTTGTTCTCTCAGGTGTTTGTAGGACAGAAGTATGAGGTCCGGAGCCTTCCCTCCACCATCCCCAGAGAGGCCTTTGAGGCCATAGTTAGAGTGGTGGAAAGAGACCAACAGATGTCCAGGGACGAGCCAGTGAAGGACTTACCTGCCTCAGGCTCCCGGTCCAGCATCACTACAGACAGCCGCTCTGGCAGCTTCATCCAGGATTCCATTTACAGAAATAATCTGAATTTTGGAGAACAGGCTACAGACTCAGGACTGCTGAGCCAGAGCTCCCACAGCTCATTTTCAGAAGCAGAGGAGGCCAGACTCAGCCCTGTGGGCGTGAAGAGCCAGGGGGATTTGGACAAAGACCTCACAT
>JAFMOB010000217.1:0-57161 GCA_018985215.1 Larimichthys polyactis | reverse complement strand
TACTCCAGATGTGGTACAAGCTGGATGAGAATTGCCTTCCTCCTGTATACCGTTTACTTCCCATCAGGTGAAAACAAAGTGGTCACAGCTTATGGCATCAGATCATGTCGTATACTCTTTTGTTTTTTAACAAGAGGACCAATCGTAATGACCGTAGTGATCCAGACTTCATTTAGTGTTTCCAGCAGTTTGATTTTTTTTGTTTCAACAGAACAGCTAGTGGATTGATTGGCATGAAATTTGCTAGATATTTCTGTTCAATTCAATTTTATTTATATAGCACCAAATCATAACTAAAGTTATCTCAGGACACTTTCCATACAGAGCAGGTTTAGACTGTACTCTTTAGAGATCCAACAATTCCCACCATGAGCAGGCAGACAGTGGCCATGTTCCCCACAAAATCACTTGCAATAATTTATATAATCCCTGAAATTTTTAGCTAGTGCCAAAATTAGGTCCAATTTTCCATTATTATGTCTAATACTTTGGATTATGAATAAAATACCTCCAAAATTAAGAACATAATACACCCATAAATAACATTATATTGATTGACAATCATCTTTCTGTCACACAAACATGAGCATAGTTTACATCCATTCATCATCTCCTGGTGACATCCACAGCTCTCACCATCCTGGCATGTTGAGCGTGGACAGGGAGTGCAGGAGGCGGGCTGGGAAGGACTGGAGTGCTACCTGTCACACACTGTGGAGAGTTCTACAGCGCAGCGTGGGTGAGGCGCTCGGACAAGAGGAGGCTTCACTGTTACTCCGAACAGGTAAAAACACAGGAAGAGCTTTCGATAAGCCTCAAGCCTCAGCTGTCAGCATTATCTGTATGTGTCTGTCTATTTTTTATGTTTAGTTCTTGACTGGGAGCTAGAGGCAGGTCTGAAGTCAGTAGGTGACGCTCCACCAGAGGAGCACTGCCACTGCTACAAGAGACTGATCCCAGATCTGAACCACAACCTGAAGAGTGAACACATCTCCCAGTACGCTGACCTGCTGAAGGGAAAAGCTCAGCTTGATCCAGTACTCACCAAAGCACACCAGAAGTTTATGGAACGGCTTCACAAGAAGGTATTCTGGCTGTCAGGGCTATGTCTATAAACTGCAACTGAAATCACATTTAGCTCACAGAGCCCACAACAAAAATGACCTGATGGATTGTTGGTAGCTTCAAAAACAAGACATATTTTTGTAGATTTAGTTCTCGTCTTTCATTTTCATCTCTTATATTCATTTCTATGTTGACATCACCAAGCTGCGCCACACTAACATCTATGACCGTAATGTGGGATGGGGGCGGAGAGGCCTGAACCCCAAACATAATCACTCACACCAGTTCTACACCGAGCGGATCTCCTCCCACTTTCAAATGACTGTCATCAACTCCCTCAACAAGTACCACATACACACACATGGAAGCTTTTTTATGAACTAATAAAAGCGTCTGTGACCTGTGAGTTAATGCACTTTTACTTTGACAGAGTCATGAAGGTCACCAGAACTCGAGGCCATTTTGACAGAGCGAGGAGAGAAGCTGTCAGAGTTCAGATACAGGAGGAGATACAGCGCCATGTCAACCATGGACTCCATCTGTGAGTTACCAATCCTTAGAGCTGCTCTTCTTCTTCTCTGTCGTACCCACACCGTACCGTAACTCCATCTTTCTTCAGTGGCAAAAGGTTTAGTTTGTACAGAAATGACCTAAAACTGATGGATGAGTTTATGATGCGACCGATGGATGGAGGTTGTATAAAAGTGGATGGTGCAGCACAGCTAAGAGGCTATGATAGGTTCCTTATTTTGGACTCTCTGGCTCTCTTTCCACAAAAGTTAGAACCATATATGTGTTATATGAACTGGACACCAGGGTCCAAAATGGCACCCAATCACTTGAATAAAAAGTTCTTGCCAAGCATATAATCTTTCATGTTTGCCTTTGGGATTTTCAGCCTATTATTATTATATTATATAATAATAGTAATATCCATCCATTATCTGTAACTGCTTATCCTCATCAGGGTCATGGTGGGTTGGAGCCTATCCCAGCTGACTTTGGGTGAAGTTGCCAGCTTATCGCATCCATTTGAATTACATAGTTTTAATATAAATTAACTAACAAACTTAATGTGAAGCAAGTAATGAGATTTATGTAATAGTACTAATGAACTCAAAATGACTGCATTAATTTTCTCTGTTGGGTTTGGGCAAACAAATTGGCTGTAATAATATTGAATGCATAAACCTGGTTACTGTGTAGTGGAAGCACACTGAGCTCATTAGTGCTACTGCATTTTGTCCTAAAAATTATTTTGAGTATATATTATCATATATCAGCACTCTTATAGTTCAGTTAGCGGTCGTGGTTTGCTGTTAGTCAGTGGTGTGAAATTGAGCTTAAAGCAAAGAAGCATCTGACTAATCTACAACTATCCAACAAGACTACTCTCCACTGAACAGAACGTAGTTCTTAACTGTATTTCCAGACACCTTCTGGCTTAACCCCAGTGAGAGTTCCCTCTATCCCTCAGGTGGAAGGGCTGTACTCTGACGCAGACTTTCTTAGCTGATGTGAAGAGGGCAGTGGAGCAGTCAAGAACCAGACCCATCCTCCTGCTGGGACCACCAGGCTGGGGAAAGAGCACCATCATGGCTGCAGTAGCACAGCTAGCACCATCTTGGCTACCTGGGTAGTTCATTATAGTGTTTTCATTTGTGCTGTTCAACATAGAGATTTACAGAGACAGATATAGAAAGAGAGGAAAACAATATATTTAGATACTATACAAGTGCAAAGCAAATAATATAAATGAACCATCTGACCATCACTGATGAAGTCATTCTGTTTTCATTGGCTCAGAGCTGTGAAGGTACTGGTGCACTTCACTGGCGTCACTGGAGAGAGCAGGAATATTCGTCTGGTCCTGCAGAGTCTTTGTGTCCAGCTCGCTGAAGCCTACTGTCCTCACACACAGCTGTCAGAGGTACTGCACCATCTCACCTTCATCATAGCTCACATAACTGACCAAGACTGGGAAAGGTCCTACTTTTGATCTGTGTCCTGAAACAAACATTACCCAGAATACATGTTGATCCTCCTCTAGAGCCTCCCTCAGCTGATCAATGAGTTCCACTCTTTGTTGGGCCTGGTGGGAGCAGAGAGGCCCCTGGTGGTCTTGCTGGACGGTTTAGATGAGCTGTCTGAGGAACATGGTGCGGACCTCTCCTGGATCTCAACCCCTCTACCGCCAAACGTCCACCTCCTCCTCTCTGCAACCACAGACTCCCCCTGCACTCAGACTCTGCAGGTCAGTAAAGCTGAACTGATAGAACTCTTAACCTGACTGTCTTTCAGCCTAAAACTTCTAAAGCTCACCTAGTTTAATCTGGTCAAACAGAAATGTACAAATAAAAGGTCAGCTGTGGCTACTGTGCTTAGCTCTCCAGAGCTTTGTCTTAACAATGAGGTTGCCAGAATTGGAACTGTTAGTAGAGCACTATATTGGGTGATACTGTGCGGATGGATAAACTGCTGTTCATCAAGAAATAGTTACAGCATGTGTAACTTGAACTTGAGTGTTCAGTGGACATACGGTGTGCTGCTGGCTGCTGATGGAAACCCATTTCTTTAAGCTGCAGACGAACATTTAGAGCACAGAAAGTGTTTTCCAAGTTCAAGGCCTTACTGTTTTGTAACTGGTCTTCCAGGTGTTTCCACAAGTTCACTGGAGCAACTATAAGGAGGAAGTAAATTGATAAATCTTTGTGTGATTGCCAGAAAGAATGGTTGCTGCTGTTATTAGTACCACAAGTATTTTTTTATCTCTGCAGCAAGTGTCAAATTCATCCTAGCAACGGTGCCTCAGATCTATAATTCAATTCTATTTTATTTATATAGCGCCAATTCATAAGAAAAGTTATCTCATGACACTTTCCATACAGAGCAGGTCTAGTCCGCACTCTTTATAATATTATTTACGGAGACCAACAGTTCCACCATGATGGTGGCGGGAAAATCTCCCAGTCTACTATAGGAACCACAAGGAACCCTGCATTTTCAGAGTACAGGGTTCTAGAGGGGTAGTAAGGTACTATTTTACATGTATCCAGTGCACAAAAGACAAAATGAAATGTTATCTCTGATGTTGGTTCCTGTCAGTACACGTGCAGCAGCATTCTGAATTAGCTGCAATATAGATACCCATAGCACGCTTCTGTCTTTATATTTGCAGACAGATAAGTATAATTCCAGCTTTAACCTTGTGGAACGCCAGAGGCACTGGCACTGAGGGCTTCTGCTTGACTCCAGCAAGAGAATATTTTTACATTTACTCAATGCAAACAGCTCAGCTTGGCTACTGTCTGTTTTACACCATTTACTTGTATTAACTGGAGGCAGGATCATGAGGAAGTTGGGTGGTGCCCATCACGGAAAAGAATATGAAATGGATTCCTATTTGCTGTTATTTTTGACAACTTCTTCCTGTCTAAACTCCGTCTTTCCTTCTGTGTGGCTGATTTCTGTCTCTCCGTCTCTGTATGTCTGGCATACAGACTGGCATCCAGTCACTTGGATGTTTTGTCGAAGGAGACTGCACAGCTGTATGTTTCTGTGCTCCTAGAAACTATAAATGACGTCCTCATATATTTGACCATGTATATTGTATATTAAAATGATACATGTAACACTGTGATTTATAGCTGACACTTCTCTCTCTCACACCTTCCTCCAACAGTCGGCCCGTCCCACAGTTCTGTCCCTCCCTCCTCTCAGTCCTGATGACATCACAGCTGCATTAAAGACCAAGCTGTGGACTGACCAGCGCCGTCTGCAGGAGCAGCAGTGGCACCTCCTGGTCCAGGCCTGTCTGTCCTGTCCCTGTCCTCTGTACCTGGCAACAGCTTACTCTGAGAGCAAACTCTGGACCTCTTACTCCCCTCAGGCCAGCCTCAGCCTTCCAGCTAGCCTGGAGGGTCTTTACCTCAGCATGCTGGCCCGCTTGGAGAGAGAGCTGGGGAAGCAGCTGGTAAAAAGGGTTGCATCTCTGATATGCATCTCACGTTGGGGTGTCACTGAACAGGTGGGAAAGCTACATTTAACTAGAAATTGTGCATACACCTGATCATTAATCACTCAGCAAACCGTGTGCTTTTAGATTGATTTCCTATCCCCTCAATGCACAATGAAAGTCAGCTTGTAGATACTTCACTCTTGCTTGAGATACAGCATTTATTACAGTGAACGTTTATTACAGTGAACGTTTATTACAGTGAACATTTATTACAGTGAACATTTATTACAGTGAACGTTTATTACAGTGAACGTTTATTACAGTGAACGTTTATTACAGTGAACATTTATTACAGTGAACAATTATTACAGTGAACGTTTATTACAGTGAACGTTTGTTACAGTGAACGTTTATTACAGTGAACGTTTATTACAGTGAACGTTTATTACAGTGAACGTTTATTACAGTGAACATTTATTACAGTGAACGTTTATTACAGTGAACATTTATTACAGTGAACGTTTATTACAGTGAACGTTTATTACAGTGAACGTTTATTACAGTGAACATTTATTACAGTGAACGTTTATTACAGTGAACATTTATTACAGTGAGCGTTTGTTACAGTGAACATTTATTACAGTGAGCGTTTATTACAGTGAACATTTATTACAGTGAACGTTTATTACAGTGAACATTTATTAGTGAACATTTATTACAGTGAGCGTTTATTACAGTGAGCGTTTATTACAGTGAACGTTTATTACAGTGAACATTTATTAGTGAACATTTATTACAGTGAACATTTATTAGTGAACATTTATTACAGTGAGCGTTTGTTACAGTGAACGTTTATAGCTTTCAGGCTAATGCAGATCAGATCTTTGTCTTTGATGGGATTACACTCAAACATTAGTCAGGAGTTGGATTACACTGAATAGGAGCCACATTACCATCTTCTTTAATATGTGGTGTGCCACAAGGCTCAGTTCTCGGTCCCATGCTGCGCCCAAAATCTGCTGCATGCTGTCCTTTGTCCACATTGTTATGCTTCTGATGCAAAGCTATGTCTCTCTTTTAATGGCAATAACACTATAAAGCAAGACGGGATTTAAAACATATTGCAATAAAAGACAGCGGAAACAGCTAACTACTTTTAAACTACATTTTAAAATACCTTCAGTGCTAATTAACACTATGAATCTCATTTGTTAAGAAAACAGAAATGCAAAAAGCAAGAAATACTTGTATGTGAAGTGAATCATTTTGAAATTCTGATAAAACATGTTTATGTCTGTCATCAGGAGTTAATGGACCTTCTAGCCAAAGATGAGAAGGTGCTTCAGGAAGTGACCTCATGTCACTCCTCTTCCAGCCACCCGAGGATCCCTTATGTCTTATGGGCTCGACTGAAACGTAACCTTGGTTGTCACCTAACTGAGGTCAGAACAGACGGGACTTGGGTGTACCGCTGGACACATTCTAAGCTGACCCATGTGTGCATAAACCGTTATTTAAAAACAGACGATTCTCGCATGGCTTTGCATGCAGACTACGCAGACCACTACAGAGCCAAGTCGCAACATGCACATATATTTCAGCCTTTGGCATGGACACTGGATGAGGAAGGTGAAGGTATGACTAAAAGTTACAGATTCAATCTGAGGAAGCTTCGCGGGTTGCCCTTCCACCTGGTCCACTCAGGTCAAATCCTGCCCTTACTGTCTGAATGCATGTTCAACTATGAGTTCCTGCTACATAAGGCCTGGGGTCTATCTGTCCTGGACATCGAGGAGGACCTAAACAAGGCTGTGCTGCCAGACAAGTAGGTCCTTTCAGGGGACAGAAAAAAGATGTCCTTAACAAATCATGTTTCTATCTATCCTCCATCTCCTCTTCTTACTGTTGTCATGGGGATTCTTAAGGGCAGGAGGTGTGTTCCTTAAAGGTGGTATTTCAGACATAGGAGACATTTAGCCTGTGCAGCTAATGACAAAGAATTCTGATACCTCCTGAAGCTCTGAACTACTTGTAATATCTGGTACTTGTTGAGTGTCTTCTTCTTTATGCCACTTGTGTTTTGTTGTGGCCTTCTCTATTCCTGAGGCTTAGTAGGAAATCGGTTTAAGATAGCTTTCTCCACTACATAAGGCCATCCCCATTCCTCTGTGCCTACAGTGTGTAACCCCCCCACCCACCACCTTCTCTCTTTAGGGAGCTGGAGGATGTGAAGGTACTTTTGGGTGCTCTGGAAATGTCCAGAGCAGTTCTGCTGCAGGATCCCTGTCAGCTGGCCTCCCAACTTGTGGGTCGACTGGGACAAATGATTATTGAGGACCGTCCTGTTGCTAAAGGTATCCTTTGAAAGAATCTAATTTGTATGTCATATCCCATACTATATGTGCCTCTATAATATAATAATTTATGGTAAATGGTAAATGGACTGTACTTATATAGCGCCTTTCTAGTCTTCCGACCACTCAAAGCGCTCTACACTACATATCTCATTCACCCCATTCACACACATTCATACACTGATGGCATTGGCTACCATGCAAGGTGCCAACTGCTCATCAGTTTAAGGATCTAAGCATTCATACGCATTCACACACCGATGGCACAGCCTTCGGGAGCAATTTGGGGTTCAGTGTCTTGCCCAAGGACACTTCGACATGCAGACCGCAGGAGCCGGGGATCGAACCGCCGATCATCTGATTGGTGGACGACCCGCTCTGCCTGTGAGCCACAGCCGCCCTGCCACTAATTTATGATTATCCATATTTATTTGCACTGTAGTGCATAAAGATGCCGTAAAGATAACCTGGTCCCACAAGTATTTGGAACAGCAAGTCATTGACTGTACTTTTTAAAGCGCCTTTCTAGTCTTCTGACCACTAAAGGTACTTTTTACACTACATATCACCTTCTCCCATCCATGCACACACTGATGTGCTGATGGCATTGGCTGCCATGTCGATTGTTCATCAGAGGGAGCTAATCCCATTCACACACACTGACACACACTGACTTGGGTTTCAGTATCTTGTCCAATTACACTTCACTATGCTGACTGGAGGAGCCGGGGATCGAAACACCTTCTGTTTAGTGGACAATGCTCTACTTCCTGAGCCACAGCTACCATGTGTCTTCTTAAAATTTATATTGTGCAAGAAGTTGGTGACATAGTGACTACTCACATGGATAGCTGAATGCCGAATGAGCAATCTTGGAACCCATCTATTGTCTGATGTCATACTCCACATAGAAACCAAAATATTTCCAAAATCTTGGTCCTTTACCCTCAGATTCTTCATATTAGTGAACTACCGTAACTATCCTCCATCTCCTATTTTGTATATTTTATCTTGTTTTTTTTATACTTAGTTAGCTAGTTCTATTCTATTTTATACTTTGACAGTGGGCTGCTCCGGGACCAGGGAAAACTAATTCCATCCCATGTTTTACATGTGTTGAAATGAAAAAAACTAAATAAAACTAAATAAAACTCCTTGAACCTTGAACTGGCAAGATAACCACTAGCCAGCTAGCCAGCAGGGAAACATGTTAGTTTCACCCCTGCAAAGTCGATCTGATAATCAAACACTTGGGATTTTTACCTAACATTTTTTGTAGGTTTTTGTATCAGCTTCAGTAACTCCAAAAAGTATTTTGTGCTACATTACATGAATATCTGCTGATCATAAAGCTATGTTTCTGAACCAGGTGACCGGTTAAAGTTCAGCTACCTCCATGCTCTACTGGCCCAGTGTATGCAGTCCACCCTCACTGTGTTACTTCCTTCTTCCACCTTTTTGCTGCCACCAGGAGGCCTCCAACACATCCCGCTGGCAGGTATCACGTCACACATAAACTGCCCTCCTCATCACCCTAACTGTATATAACTTTGCTATGTTATACTATTCTGTACACACATCTATTGCCGGTTAGTTAGTCCCCTGTTGGTCTCCCTGAGATATCTTTTTGGTCAGTGTTTCTCCTTACACAAATCAAGGTTGAGGGTGTCCAAAATGAAATAATCAAATTAAATATGTGTTCACTAATCAGGTCACATGACCAATGTGACTGCCCTGGGAGGGGGGCACAGAGGACCCCTGGGTGTCACCAGTGAATCAGATGGAAGCCTGAGGTTTTGGGATCTGGAGCATAGGCGGATCATCAGGAGTCTGGATCCAGTGGGAGGAGTTGTTGGAGATTCAATAACCCTGAGTCTGGATGACAGAATGCTTATCGTCCACATGAGACAAAGTCTGCAGGTTCGACTAAATTTTGTTTTTCTGCTTGGTTTAAATGAACTAAAATTCACCTGAGCTGGGGTGTTGTTTAGCTCAGTTAGTAGAGCAGCCGCCCCACGGACAAAGGCTCAGTCCTTGCTGTGAAGGCCCAGGGTTTGAATCCGACCTGTGGCTCTTTCCCACATGTCATTCCCCCTCTCTCTCTCCCCGCATTCCTGTCACTCTTCAGCTGTCTCTATCAGAAATAAAGCTCGAAAATGCCACAAAAAAAAAAACAAATTCACCTGAGCTAAGAAAGTTTGTACTTCAGTGTTATAACCAACTATAGTAGAGAGTTCTGGAAAGTTTGTTGCTGCAAAATTGAAATGAATTTTACCTGTGGCTGTGTTTCAGGTGAGAGAGGTTGAATCTGGGCGGGTTGTGTATTCAGAGAGTGATTCAGTGGACGTTCCCGTAGTCACCACGACTTGTGATGGTCAGCTGCTGGTGGTTTTCTACGATGGAAGTCATCGAGTCAAGGTACTGGCGGCGTTATAGACTAGCTGGTAAATGCTGAGAGGGTTTTGTAGCTGAAAGGTCAAATATTTTTTCAGGAGTTGGTGGAGACCAAAACAGAGTTAAAAGGAGTAAAAATTAGTCTTGAAAAATGTAGCTAATGTAGCTCTGTGTCTGCTGGGTGATCAGATAAGGTGATAATAGAGTAATGTTTTCTTGTTCTGCTGCATGATTAAGTGTCCAAAACGTTCACTAGGAACTTTAATAAGAGACCCTTGTATGTTTGTTAAAGTTATAAAAGTCTGATAGAAGTCATGCCTGAGGTAAATGTGTGTGTGTGTGTTCTGTGTCAGGTTTTTGACCTGGCCTCATCCTGCTCTCTGCTGCACCATGTTAACATTTCCATGGAGCGTGAGGCGATCCACAGAGACCGCTCCATTCTGCTGTCCAACAACTCCATCAGAGACTACGTCCTCTTTGCCTACAGGTCAGAGTCAGGACTGCGCCATATCTTAAACATAATGAAGATACCCTGTGCCTGATGCCTGTGTTTGTATTGGAAACAGTGGAGGTGGTGGCACAAATACTTGCTGTCTGAAAGAACTTCAAGACTAAAATACATTGCACTTCACAGAATCAGGTCATATCTTAGGACAATTATACTGTAGCTGGCTAAATTTTGATTGATGTTGTGTCTTTTTATTAGAATAAAAATGCACATTGTCACAGTTAAACACACAGTTAAAGTGTAACATGCGGCGGAGGTAACAGTAGTTCTTTAAGCCCTGAGGATCTGCAGAACATTTAGTCAGACTGCTTCCAACTCCAGCAAGCCCCGCCAAAGAGTCAGGACAGACCTGGCCTGTCAGAACACAGGGCAACTGTAGAAGAAAAAGAAATTTGGTTGAAAATGAACACCTCGATGATTTCAACCTCAGTTTATTTCAACTCAATCATATACAAATGTATACAGAATACCTTTACACTACTAATTGCTGTCCAATCAACACATGAATTCTATTCCCTCCCATGAAGCCACCCTCAAGTCTCATTTACAACTTTATTATATACATATTGTCTGTTGTCCATCTTGTGAAGCTAGGTGGAGACTGCTGCTTCCAGCAAAGCAGGATGATCTTTCTAGCAATTAAGGAAGTGAAGGCCTTAACTTCTCAAGCCTTGCCTTTAATGGAACAACACAGTGGTACAAAACCAAAAATGGCACAGACGGTTGGGAGAGACTATTCTCTTGAAGATCTTTGTGTAATCATCAAAAATATCAGTCCAGAATGTAGAAACTTTAGGGGAAGATGAAAACATGTAGACATAATCTGCTGGTTGGCTGGCCACTGAGGGCAAGCGGGGACTGCATTAGGATATATATCTGCTGTTCTCGCCATCTATCCATCCATCCATCCATCCATCCATTATCTGTAACCGTTTACCCTCATCAGGGTCAGGGTGGGGCTGGAGCCTATCCCAGCTGACTTTAGGTGAGAACAGGGTACACCCTGGACAAGTGGCCAGATCATCACAGGGTATAATCAACCATTCACATTCACATTTACACCTACGACAAATTGACCTGCTACGGTTCATGTCTTTGGACTGTGGGAGGAACCGTACCTGACACGGGGAGAACATGCAAACAGAAAGGCTAAAAGGCACCACTGGTCTAAACAAGGAACGTTCTTGCTATGAGGCGACAGTGCTAACCATTGCAGCACTGTGCTGCCCTCAGTTTTAGTTATGTAGTGCCAAATAATAACAAAAGTTATCTCATGACACTTTCCATGTAGAACAGGTTTAGACTATATGCTTTATAATATTATTTACAGAGACCCAACAGTTCCCGCCATGAGAAAACACTGACAGTGGCAAGGAAGAGGCAGATACCCTGGCTCATAATGGATCATGGATCATAGTTTAGAGAGAGAGAGAGAGAGAGAGAGACAATATGTACAGTAGCAAAAATAATAACCGCAATAATATCAGCATTGTTTGTTGTATCACAAACCCATCTACTCAGCAGGCCACATCCCAGTAGGTCACTATAAATGGCAGAAGATGGTGAACTCAGCAGCATCACATTCAAAATGCATGAGTCACAAGTGTCGACTCGAGTGACCTTATTCTTAAATAATATCACATATCCCTGCCTTTGTTAACAAGCTGTGAAATCAGGCATCTATAGTCTCCAGACAAATTTCACCACCGGGTTTGAAAACAGCTGTGAATTATTAAGACCGTCCACTCCTTGTGTGCCTCACCTATGTAATGTGGCACGGCGGTGATGCCTTCATGCTTCAGCTCCTGTCATGTAGATAAATGATACTGATGGTCAGGGGACGACAGGAAGACAATACAAGTTTTTCTTCATTCTGTTGCCATCTAATTAAAAGTGCATTAAAAGCAGTGGCATGGATGCTTTCAGAGTAATTAGCACAGGAGTCATTCCTTCACACCCGACAGGAGGAGGTATCAGGTAAACAACAAACTAGGTCACTGTTTTCTGCTGGTAATACAAGACGACAGGGTAATAATCCGCTCATTTACACTTCTCTCTCTTCAGTGTGTCAGTGGTAAATGAACGTTCTCACAGGAGCGATAAAGTCTTCAAATTTACCAGAAGTGGAAATCCTTTGCTGCAAATCATCTGCAATGTTCCAGTGAAATGTGTCAAATTTAGTTGTCTCTATTCTCAGAATCTGGCAGAAATGGAATATAATCTTCATAACTCATTCATTAGCGTTTATTCACCTGAAAATAACATTCATTCAGTTTTTGTTACTCAGAATGAGCCTTTGATAATCACAGACCTCCAGTGACTCGGCCATCATAGGGCCTTTCACGTGCATTCCACTGTAGTTTCACGCTAAGTAGAAAAGGGTGAGGTGAGGGGTTGCAATCAATTGGCAACCACGTCACTAGATACTAATGAATTCTGCACACTGGTGCTTTAAATCGTGTACTGAGTCAATTGTTGAGTCTCATGACAAATAATAAATGAAATACTTCAGTGTGATAAATCCTGCCTGAATTCTAAATAATTTTTGTTTCATACTTGTTCTTCTCTGTGATGGAGGTCTGGTGGTGAGGCAGCAGTATTCAGCGCCAGAGCGGGCAGTATGCTGTGTGTCCTGTCTGCTCAGCATGGTGCTGCCTCCATACAAGCTGTGGAGATGACTGAAGACTACCTGCTGCTCTTCTGCAGGTACACTAACACCAGAAACATACTGCAGGCTAAAGTATTTGTTATAAAATCCAGCAGCTCTCTGTGAATTTACGTCTGCACTGTGTACAAAGTAGAAGGAGTTGAATGACAAGATAAAACCTGCTGTGTCTCTCTTGAGATGTTCCTGGACTTCATTGTGACACACTTTCCTCTTCCCACCCACCTTGTACTCTGTCTGTGTCAGATACCCATACAAGAGGGACGGTGAAATCATTCACATCGAACTCTTCAGCACTGTCTCCTTCCTCTACCTGCGCTCTATATTGGGCTGTAGCCAGGACTACATTTCCCAGGTCACCGTGAACCAGGCGGGGACTCATGCTGTGGCCTTCTGCCCCTGCCCTTGTACTGGCATCACAGAGCTGGTCACTTGGGATCTGGAGACGGAGGACCACAAACATATCGCTCGTTTCCCCGCAGTACTGACCAGAGGTTTGTTTTCAAGATACTCGGAGGGGGTTTAGGGTTTGATAAGTCCCTCCCCCTATGAGCAATTGTCCAATCATAGCTTTGTAACATTGACGAAACATGTTACCATAGCATGTTGTCTGCCTGCCATGTTACTTATGGTATGGGCTTATAGAGACTGACTCACTTCTGGAGCCAGCCTCAAGTGGCCATCCATTCAGAGCTTCCTACTCTACACTACACTGAGAGCGGGGCGCAGTGTAGCTACTATTGGACCATACTACACCACAGCTGGGTGTAGTCACAAGTACAAACAAACTGACCACACCCAGTAACAAACTGTGAGCTCCTTCAGTTTGTTCAATTAAATAGTGTCAAAAGATATAATAAGAATAAAAAATATTTAAATAATAACTGTTATTATGAGAATTCAGAGAATTCTTAGAGATCTTTAACTTTCCCTCCAGGCCTGTGTTTTGATCTGCGTTTCTGCCTGGGGATCTGCAGTGGACAGAAGTACCTCCACCTGTGGGATCTGACCTCCAGGATCACTGACCAGACTCTGACCTACAACATCCACAAGCTGAGGAGTGACGGTACACAGGAGGTCATCCCCATGGGGAAAACCCCAAGGTACACTGACACACCATCACCACCTCGCTAAATAGAATATTACACCTGACTCATTCACAGTATTTATTATTTATCCACATCAGACAGGTGACATCACTTCCTTTTCCTGTGCTCATTGTTGGCCACTTTTGTTAAGTGACTGCACCTTTAGGCTGCATACAAATACTACAATGACTGCTGGAAACTGGCTGACCCACATGGCACACACCCAAACTTAACCACAGCCTGACCACTGACCAACCAGATCACTGGGAAAGTGGAGTGAAATGATGTCATTGGTTAATAAAGAAGCATTTTTAAAAAGACATTTTTAATGATCAGTTCCTCGCTAATTATTAATGAGAGGAATAACCATGTGCTGATGAACTTTATATAAACAGACCTCTGAATGGTGATTAGAGCTGCATATTTAATTGTGCGCTGTGTTGTGTTAATTAACTCAGTAAACAGAAGCTGTTCTCAGTACTTGTTCACAGTCACGCTGTAGGCTCTGTGTTTCTGTTGTGGTCTGTTTTGCTGGAGTCTGGCTCCCTCTGGCGCTCTCTGCTGGCAGGTACGCCGTGTGCCGCTCCATCAGAGCTGGGACGGTCTATGTGTGGAACCTGAGCAGGCGGCGTTTCGTCTGCCGGCCAGTTAGGGTGGAGCATGGCCTCTATGGCAGCACCGATGTGGTGCTCGCACGTGACTTCAAACTTTACATCCTGACAGACAGAAGCAGCAAAGGCAGCAGATTCCAGGTCAGACTCTCGCTGACCTTCATTCATCTGCTCATGTGTTCAGTACCGTACAGTCATGGTGACACTGATACGTCATGTCTGCCCTCACAGACTCTTCTGGTGTATGATTTGATTAAGAGGAGTTATGTGAGGAGACAGACTGGGATCACAGTTATTCCCTGTCTTCAGCATGAGTACCGTCTTCTGGAGGAGGGACGGACTCTTCTGGGCCTGTCAGAGACCAGGTGAGCTCCTCTATGAAATACACGTAAGAGTGGAAAATGTCCTGAAAATCAATAAATGAAGAAGACAAAAGTTGGTGGGCTCCATGTGTGACATGCAGCGGTTTCATCTGAGGCTTCCTGTGACACCTTACATTGATTTATTCCTCACACAGATTTCATTGAAATGTAATCATGGTCACATGTTCTCATTATATTGAATCCATTTCAGCAGGATCCCAGTCATATTTCTGTTTCTGTGTTGGGTGTTGTTGCAGAGGTCAGCTGATCCTTTGGGATCTGGACTCTGGCTCCATCAAACATGAGATCAAACCGTCCCACAGAGAGTCCTCCGTGTGCATCAGCAGCACTGTTCAAGACCTACAGGCTGACGTGACAGCACACAGAGAGACGATAGGTGAGCTGCCTCATCATCTTTTATATGATGATGGATCATCAGACTCTTTAGCAACATTCACATTTTACCTAATCGATTGAATCCTTTAATAGCAAGCATTGGTGATCTTGTAGTGAACCAGCTAAGAATATGTTCTGGAGAGTGTGGGTGGAAATTCTTTGACACTCAGTGGTAAAGGTAGATTTGAGTTGTTCCTTCACCCTATTTAACACCCCTTTAGTCTTTACACCAACCTCATTTTAATTCTAATCTTATCCGTGAATCCAAATTCCATCCTGGACCGACTTCTCAGAGACACTTTGTGTAGGATTTTATGTCTTGATTCTTTCAAATGAATCTGATGTCACTGCAGAAAAGTGAGACAAGACCACCATCTGTTCAGTCTCAAAATAAATCACCCGGAATAATGTTTAAATAATGTTTTATTAGGGATTCAAAGGACACCTTCTGATCTGCGTCAGTGGAAAGCTCAGTAGGAAGCTTAACATGGCTTAGATAAAAATTTAAAAAAGGCCTCTTTCAGTCTTTCCTCTGTAGGTCTGTAGATCACCTCGGTAATGCTCGTACCTGGTCAGGTGTGGTTGCTGAGCTGCTAACAGCAGATTCAGCAGTTAATTAGCAGTTAGCAGAATAAACTGTGTAAATCACAGAGTTGAAGCTGAGCAGTCGAGGACATCGGAGGGAAAAGCAGCAAATATATTCTGTCTGAATAAAGTTCTAAAGCTGTGCTTTTGTACAGTAATCAGTGAGGCCTGGACAGAGATCAGCTGGGTCAAACAGGAAGCAGTCAGAAGAGAGAAGGCGTTTCATTGGATGTAAAATTAGTACACGCCCCCGAGTGCAGGATGACATCATCAACAACTTTTTATGACAAACTGTAAAATAGCATGAAGAATACCTGAACATACTGAAAACACTTTGTGTTAGTGTTGGACAGACACTGAAGGACAGAGGACAGACGGGACAAACACACCAAGACATTGATGAGGACTTTAAGTTGTCATAGTAAGAGGAAACAACACATAGACAGATGTTTAACATCACACCTGTAAATGTGTGTCGCCCTTTCAGACGCTCCAGATGCATTTTTGAAGCTGGGAAGCTCTAAAATCATCACTGCTTTCTTTAATTTAAAAAATAAATATTTGATGCTGTGCTGCTATAAAAACTTCCTGTTTAATCACTCTTCACTAATATCTCATTAGAGGACAGATAGGTAGCTCTGATTAACTTTTCTTGCAGTGATGCCGTGGGACATTCGGACAGAGAGCCAGTCTGCAAAGATAAGGAGGCTGGAGAGAGAGGCACAGAGGGAGAAGGAGGCCATGAGGAGGCTGGAGAGAGAGAAATACAACTGTATAGAGCAGTACCTCCTCAGTGGAGACGAACAGGTGCACAGCAACAGAACAATGCACAGAGGACAGGATAATTCATCTAAACTCATATCTGCAGAGAATATTATATAAATCTCTTTATAATTATAATTTATAATTATTTACAGACCCAAAACTTCCCACCATGAGCATGCACTTGGCGACAGTGGCAAGGAAAAATCTCCTTTCTTCCTTCTTACTACTTAATACTAACTTGACTTCATGTGTAGATCATGTTAATTCGTTTTGAATAATAATGTCAGTATAATCTTGCTGCTGTTGTTTTGAGGTTATTGTCTTGATTACATCATGTTTCACTGTGTCTGCATCCTTTATTTTAGGTGGTGGTGTGCTCCTACTTTGCACACCACCTCAACGTCTTCAGCGTGGTCTCACAGGAACACGTCCACACCCTGGAGGATAAACCATCACAGCTGAGCCTCCACACTGCTGCCATGACCCACACCGGCAGCTACCTGGTGCTGACCCACTACAACCATGACCAGAGGACCCCTTACATCACCCTGTGGGACCTGCACAAGGGAACGGTGGGTTGTTACTGTTTGTTCCAGTTTGCTTGAACAGCAGTTTTCTAACTGACCTCATGTTATGTTTGCTCTAATTCTTTAAGGTGAGGAAGAGGCTGAGGAATGAGGCTGGAGTTTGCTGCGTAGCTATCACAGACAATGCAGACAGAGTTGTCTTTGGAGTCACAGGTACGAACAGGTATGTGTTCAGCTTTCATAATGTTATGGAGTTTTCTATCCTGAGGTTACACTAGGTCACGTGTGGGCCTTGAGGTCCTCAGCAGAATGTGAGACCGACTCAGGCACTTCTGATGAACTTTGAGAGTGTCTCTAATTCTCCTTGGCTAAGTGTCAATAAATAATACAGCATAAGACATCAGAGGCTCCTGAACACTTTCTTCATTCCTGGCATCACCATTAACCTTTGACTTCAGCAATTTCTCCACAACACTTAAATATTTAAATTTGTTGTCGTGCAATAGTTGTAGAATTACACAGGCCTGCATATCTGCAGTCTGTCTACCTGCAGGCTTCTGTGTCACTGAGCTATGATGAACAGAAGACTTGCAGACAGATCAGTTCAGCCCAGCAGCCTCCTGCTTTACAGGCAAAGCTTTAATAACAATCTGCATAATGTTTACGACGATCACTGTTCAAGGTGAAGGACTGTAGTCTCCCTGATTAACAAGATTTGTTGCTTCAAACATCAGTGTTATTTTCAGAAGCTTTGTAATGTTGTTTTCATCTTGGTCATCTGTATGAGGCTGTAGGATCATTTGCACCTGACTGTCAGTTAGACCAAGAGACGCTGACATAATGTTTGTTGTTACAGAGGAGGTTGTTAGGGAGCATTACTATGACACATTAATATTGTCTCTTAAGATAACTGTGTCATATTTAACTTTGAAGCAACAATAAAGAAGGTTTTTTTTGTGTGTAATCCCACTGTGGTAAATATGTTCAGCTGTACTCGAGTATTTGTTCTGATTACATTACTTCTGATCAAAACGAGTCGACAACTGTGCTAACAGCCAATCATCAACCAGGTCACCAGCAGCAGACCCAGCAGCAGCTAATATTACTGACTAGTCCAACAGCAGTCAGCCCAGCTCGGCGTCTGTCTTTCAGCCTTTTATTTCACCAAGCTCTCACCAACCACTAAAAGTCAGTCCCACATTTACTCTTGTCCGGCGGCTTCTTGCTCGCTCACTGTCTCCTTCGGTTCTTGCGTCAATGTCCTCTTCAACTCTGCCACAAATCCGTAGAGGCTGTTCATGCCAGCACTCCCCACCGGGCCTGACAACTTCCTCCACCTGGCATCATAAAGCTCTTGTGCTAGCGATGTAAAACCCAACACTCACCTGGTGCTTTAACAGACTAACTCTGTAAATCACAGAATGTTGAAGCAGAGCAGTGGCAAACCATCAGAGGTAAAACCAGAAAAGATTTGCCGCACACAGTGTTCTCTCTTTTGAACTTCAGGGAGCTCTGAACTTTATTTATCGACTGTATTAATGTGCATCCTTATATTTAACTGTGTGCTATTTAGAAAGCTGTCTGGATGAAAGGTCTCCAACAGAACTGGATACACATCTTGTTATTGCTTCAGTTATGACAGTCAGACATCTGATCTCATACACATCAACAGCATCATCTGATCTAATTCAGATGTATTTTTAGGCTATTTATTGTGAAAATGATCTGCTGTATTTTCACCTCTTTGTTGAGTTTGAAGTATAAAACAAAGTCAAAGATTCAGCCCTCACTCACTGCAGTCATTTTACACTGTCCATAAGGTGCCCTGTCTTCATTTCTTCAAAGGGTGCTGATATATCAGGGGAACACTTTGTATGCTACTCTAGTTCTCCTCAGCAACACTTACTCAGATAATGAATCCACACAGCAGTTGATTGTGTTCACAGGTCTGCTGCAGTGCGCCATACAACAACTTAAATGTCTCAGAAACATCAACACTGGAGACTGTTTTGAACATGAAAGTTCATTCCTGAACGCGTCTCATAGTCTTTCCTCAGTGGATCATGGTGTGATGTCATGTGATGACTGACCTCTCACCTGTAGAGTGAGATGCCGTAAAAAGGATCAGAAAAAAGTTTCTTCATCTTGTCAGACTGGAAGGTGGTTTGTTTTTGTGAGCTTATGTCGTACATATACCAAGCTGTCATTTGATTGCAGATTCATATTCACTTAAATGTCAAAGCCTCCAGGTGGTTCTTACATTTTAAATATGGCAGGTGTGTTTATAGAGGGGTCACCTTCTATAACTTCACACACCACAGTCCAAACACCGCCTTGTTGTCGGAGGCGATAGAGAAGACAAATGTCTGGATGTGAAAATGTTTTCTGTGTGTGTGTTGTGTCTGACAGGCTCAAAGTGTGGGATCCCACCCAGAGAACGTACAGGAGCATCAGTGGCTATGGGAACCTGAGCATAGACATCTCCAGCAAGGTGTATGTGACAGAGGGAGGAGCCAAAGCCATCCTGCTGTCAGGTAGCAAACACTGGCACCTAGAAATGGATTGAAAGATTTAGATGAGGCGCGTGTTTGTCTTCACACTGTGGTGCTAAAAAAAAACCCATCTGTTTCCTCAAGGCTCTTTCACATTAAGGTGCCACATTACAGCGTGTTTTCACACTTGCGAGTGTAATCAGTACAGGCTGGTGTATACAGCTAATTTCATTTAATGAAACAGCCCATTCATGTGCGGTTATGGTGTTATTATATTTGAAACTGACCACATTAAAGGTTTGATTGGCCCACATTTTAAATAAAGAAAAAATCATGTTAGAGGCTGAAGTAAATTCTAACTTTATTGTAATATTTTATTCTTATTATAAATAAGTGTGCAGTAACTCTTCTTTAATATCTATTCCTGGCTGCATGAAGAGACCTCTGATCACATCGTTATGTATTAATTTATTTTATGTATCTTCATTGTGTTAGTCTTACCTGTCAAGATAAGCAGCAGATTCCACTGATTTTACCACTGAAATAGTAACCACAGTGTTCCCAGACTCCCACCTTCACGCAATTTGCAGATTTGTTGAGTGAGGAGAAACTTATTCACCTGTGTGAAACAGCTACAGCAAATCCATTAAGCTGTGGCTCGTCCGTGTCTGTTTTAACTGATCTTAAATTTATGAAATAAAACATAATTTCAGTAATGTAAATGTCAAATTTGCTAGTAACTAATACAGGCTACTTATTACATCGTCTGATAGATAGATTCATCTTAAGTATTCTAGGCTGACTAGCTGAGGAGTAGTGCGTAAGCGGGTAGTTCTCAAGGAGGTCAGAGAGGTAAGTGGGAGCATGTTCATGTAGGGCCTTGGAGGATTTTAAAGTGGATTCTCTGGGCAACTAATAGCCTGTGAAGCTGCATCAGCAAGAGTGTTACATGGTTTGTGGATTTAGAGCATGTTACTATCCTGACTGCAGAGTTCTGGATTATTTGGAGAGTTATTTTAGAGTGTTTGTGACATTCAGAGAAAATAAATCATCTCTTGACAGCTTTCTTCATAAAGCAAATTGCAGCTGTTCACTACACTACACTCACCACGTAGAAGCTGGGGCACAGTTGCCACTTAAAGTCTGTCACCAGTAGTCATTAATATGTCAATATATGTGGAACTCTGGGATGTGTATCAGTCACCATCAATAACCACTAATCAACCCACTAAAGACTGGCCAAGGTACAAACTATGCACATCACTACCTGAGGACACATTCTTATTTCCACTGTTATATCAGACACAGCACAATGTGTTCATGTGACTTCTTATGTCGCTTTAATAATCCAGGACAGCTGAGCCTGTGGGACCTCGAGGCGTGCACCGTCCTGTCTGTGCTCTCCATGGACGCTCACGTACGCTGCATGATGTCACTTCATGGACGCGAGACTTGTGTCCTGCTCGGCCTCAGCCACAGCCCTGCCCTCATCAGCGTCAGGTCCACATCCAGGACTGTCAGCTTAGAAACTCCAGCCTCCACAGACAGAGACCTGTTTGGAGAGTCCAGCAGCAGTGAGGAAGAGGAGGGCTCGTGATGGACAGACAGACATCAGAGAACATGGACTGTGCTACATGACAGAAGAGAAGCAAACAAAATGACATGACATGAGGAGTCAGAAGAAAGAATGATTCATTGGAGTAATGTTGTGCTGACACACCATCACACTGCCAACTCACTTTTATCTGCATTATGTCCAACAATTATTATGCAATGTGCGTTATTCATTTATTTATATATTTGAGATACATTAAAACAGTGAACTGACAGAGATGTCCTATGTGTCAAACATGGATGTGATAAATGTATTATGTCCATGGATTTTCAGTAAACTACAAATGTGTGCATGACATATTCACTGGATCTGAGGGAAAATACTCAAATAAGTTTTAGAAGTTAGCTCCACTGTGAGCTGCGGACCGGAGTGTAGACGTGAATATTCCAGACACCTCTTAGTATATTGTAGTATGTTTAACAGTCTCCAAAATTAAAAGTATTTATTCTGCAAAATCATATCATTCTATTATTGGATTTTAATTACTGATGATCAGTGTGTCAGGATCATTTTAACACTGTCTAAGTTGTAGAAAGTACAAACAATAACAAGTGCTGTAATCAAGTATTTTGGCCATTTTTGCTATGCGTATTATATTTATGTCAATAATAATAAACTTTTATTTTGAAATCTTATGAAACATCTCTTATAATTTTTATGTTCCATGAAAGCTAAAGTGTGTTTTAAGATTTTTGATGCTACAGATCTGCTCTGTGTTTGACTGATTAGATCAGTTATATAGTTATAGAAATATTCTATCTTTCCAGCTGAGCCTTTCTCACCCTCAGGTACGCATAAACTACAGGTTATGAACTTCTTTTGTAAAGACTTTTCATTGTCAGTCTTCGGTGAGAAGCAGCAAATGATCAGATTTATAAAGTTAAAGTTAAAATCTCTCAGATACAGCTGCTGTTATCTTGTGCTGATGACATCATTTGGAGCCAGACTCTGTGCAGCCGCAGCTGTGGTCCGACTTTGGGCTGCAGTATCAAGGTCCCGCCCGTACACCCTGTCCGCTCAATCTCGAGCAGGGCTCAGCTGTCAATCATAACATCAAACCAATCATTAAAACCAAACTTACAAGAAAAATGAACACTTGAACAAACATCAATGACAGAAACCATCTTTGGGGAAAAATGGATTCTATGTGTACTCCAACTTTTTAGTTTGACATGTGTCCTATCTGCTAACATGGAGGGGGCGGGCTTTATGACCTGTACTGCAGCCAGCCACCAGGGGAGAATTGAACTGCTTTGGCTTCACATCATCCATTTTTATTATCAGTCAATAGTCTGACGTCTCTTAAAGCACAGCAGACTGTACTGGCTTGTTTCAGAAGCCTTGTTGCATCCTTCATTATGGAGAACAAATACTAAATATAACTGAATGACTATAGTTTGTTTTAATGAATATAAAAAGAAATTTACACAATAGTGATAGTGAACCAGTGAAAACATTAATTCCCAACAAACATGACATCCTTTTCCAGTGTCCCATCAACAATCATCTCCTCAATTAAATATCAACCTCTTGTAAACATAATACAGGTTATTCTCTACAAAGCATTATTGTATAGAGACAGACATCCATTTCAAATAATTAAGTACAAGAAAGAAAGTTAAAATAAAGAAAAAAAAAAGTTTGTTTGGCCAAACTGAAGAAAATAATGACCATGAGCATGAATAACTTTTTTTATTATTAGGCTTCGTCCAGAACAAAAAAGGACAGTAAACCAAAGGATGCTTTCATTTTTTTCTTGAAAGTCAAAATAAAAAAAGTTTCACAAACACTTCAGGAAGATGGTCGCTTCAAGCTGGCGGTTCTTGCAGCAGCTGGACATCCCTACAGACTACAGGACACTTATAGCCAGTGGGAACAATCAGTGATGTAACAGCACAAGTTCAATCACAACTTGTCCTTGATTAATAAGAAGCGCTGCTACTAATGGTATTCCATTGTGCTCTTACAACATCACAAGTACTGTTACCAACTACGGCTGACAGTCCTAACCCTCAGGCTGAGGAGAGGGCCGACTGAAGACGGGTCACTACCTGGACCGGCGGTCTTTTCTGTTTTTGTCTAGGCTTTTGTCCATGGTCTTTTCGTTGTCCCCTCTGCATTTGGGGCAGTACCACTTGCCCTTGGGCTTATAAGTCAGTCCCACGCAGGAGAAGTGGAACCACTCGATGGGGCACTGTTCGTTGTCACAGCCAATCATCTCGCCGTATGACACCTGCTCGCAGAGGCAGTAAGTGGGCTCGTTGGGGTCGATGGCAAAGTCGACTGGCGAGGCGTCTCGCTCCTGTTTGGCCTTGCGCTTCTTCTTCTTCGCGGACTTTGACTTCTTCTCTCTGGGTGGAGGGATGGACAGCTCCTCCACGGGGTCGTCCACCAGAGAGCCGTTGGCTGACGGGTGGCTGGAGTCGCGGCTCTCGCTGTTACGCTGCCGGCGTGGGCGCCGTGCCGAGGTGCGTTCAGGGGCTGGGGAATCTTGGATGCTGGAGCGTCGTTCCGTGGTGAGACGCTCTGCCTCGTTTGGCTCCTGGAGGCAAAGGGAGTGGGAATCCATCTGACGGGAGCGGTTCTCCACCAGCTCCGTCATCTGGGTCACCACATGGATCTTCTCGTCGCCTAGCTCCTGGCTGATGATGAGCGCTCTCTGCAGCTGGATCTGCAGGCGCTTTCTCTGAGCGGCATCCTGCTCACCTTTGTACTTCTCAAACACCTCATCCACCTCCTTCAGCACCTCTGCAAGGACAAACATATGTGATCATTAATGACACAGAGTCAATAAGCAGAGAAATGGTCTGATTGATCCTCTGGTCTGAATCATCCTGAACAATGATTTGTGTGTATAGTTTGTTAAGTTGCCTTTTTAATCATTTTGAAACTTACAGAAAATTTACATCATTATCAAAAGGTTACCATACATGGTGTATGCCCCCCAAAAAACGTTCAGAATGTACAGTTTGTACAATACTCATACTACTGTCTCAGCTCACAAGCATGACGTGTTATATAGAGCGTGCATGCTTTTTGGAACTTCTGCTTTGCATGTTTCAGTTTGTGTCCAACAATGCTGTTGTTTATCTATTCAAATTGATATCCACATGTTACTTCATAGTTTTGTATGTGCATTAGCATTATGAGCCTCTGTGTTGGATGTTTTGAACAGTGCCTAAAAACTCAAACGGCAAAATTATGTTTCTACTAACATTAATATTTTATCTTTTATATATTATTGTTCTGCATGCTCACACATGAACATAATAACTTTGTAATTTCAGTCATATGTTCTGTTTTTAGCACGACTTTGTAACATCTGTCCAGAGGCTAAAAGATGAGAAACTGTAACATTAATGTTCACTGTGCCTGTTAAACAAACCAACAAATAAATACACTGCTTATATATACACACACACAATATGTATGTTTGCCAGTTCAACAATAGTTAGTCAATGAGAAATATCACACCAAAAGCAGAAAAATAAACATCAGACCTTCAAAATAAAGTAGGTAAGGAAAGAAGTAAAGTAAAGGAAGTAACAGGAAAGAAGAATGTGTTAACAGAGACCTTAAAGGTACACTTTTCAGATCATTGAGGACTAGTGATGGACGAGTGATGTGACGTTCGCAAACGAGCCAGTTCAAAGAGCCTGCTCTTTTAAGTGAATGATGGGAGCCGGTGCTCTAGTAACTGAATGTTATAGATGAGATGAGTGACGATAGAAAAAGAAATAGCATTTGGACGCATTTTAATATTTGCGAAAACACAAAGGCAGAATGCAGAATTTGTAGAAGTGAAGCTGTCCTATTGAGCAGGGTCCACAAACAACCTTCACGTGAAAACTGTGCATCCAACAGTCAATAGCTGTCACCTTTAAAAAATATATATATATATTTCTATGCTTAAGTTTCTATCTGCTTCGTGTAGCAGAGTGGTTCTAAAAGCAAGTTAGTGCATTCATTGGATGGTTTCAGAGAGTTACAAGGAAAAACAATTGGCTACAACAATTTATTGATAATAGAAAATGTTTTTTTTAAACTTTTGAATATTTTGAATATTGTCAAACGGTCAAAACATGACTAAAATTGGCTGAATTATAAAAAGGTAGAAGTGGTAAAAATGAAGAGCCTTTTGGGAGTCAAATGATCTGAATCCCTAAAAAAAAACACGAACTTCCCATCACTATTACAGTACAGTGTCATGAAGAGAGTGACGTGTTGAAAAGACAGTGACAGTCACACAACTCTGGAAAACATGGAGAGCAGAGGGAAGTCTAATAAGTCTAATTAAAGAGTGGAGGGAAGAGGACTTTTAAAATGTGTTTTAAAGACTACATCCAGAAGGAGTCAGTAACGCAACGTCAACAGTGTCAACTTCCGTAAAGCCTCAGTGAAGCAGCAGCAGCGCTGAGCCGCAGTCAGGTCCTGCCTACAGGAAATGACGCCAGTCAGACGTTGGAAGGGGGGCTGCCTAGAAGAAGAGCCATCCGGCTCTGCGGCTCACAGTCGACGGGGTGCTCGGAGCGGGAGCGGCGGGGCAGGCAGACACCGTACCAGCCCTCGGAGATGTCTAATCACGCTTTAAAACAGTCGAAATGTAAAGCGTCGTTCACGCTGTCGGTGTCTCCATATAAACTGTCGGCGGCGTCGCGGAGCCGAGGCGGGCTGTACGCCGCCGCTCACCCTGCGTCAACATAAAGCAACAATGAGGATTGTTGTTGCGTTAAGAAACGGCAGTGTTGTGTTAACCATGGTCATGGCAAGGGTTCACACCTCAATGAACACAATTTACGCTCTCCGACACACCTCTGCTCCACGTTCTGGGCTTCGGCATGCATTAAACACACCAGGCAGCGTTTAACTCGAATAAAAGCTCACGTTTATTCACTGTTTTTCTGCTATTCGCACGATATTCCTCCGCGGAAACAACGTAGTGGGCGGCAGTGTGTACCTATCGAAAAAGTTCAGGTTTTATGATTACACAGTGGCAATTTTTAAATGATACCGATGCCGAATTTGCCACTGAACACAAAGTGTTGATAACAGATTCCGTACACGGTCATAATGTCTGTGTACGTTTGTCGGGAGAAGGGAAAATCTCATTTGACTGTTTCCTTCATTGAGTTTGGTGGCACACACCGAGCAGGACGGAGTGTATCCGGGCTGTGCTCTCTTAACGGACGGCTGACTTGTTTATTGAACACTCGGCTCGACAATACGATTATCCACATTAGTGCTCGTCACATTGCTGTTTATGGAAGTGGATATGAACGAGGGTCGCTCGCTTTTTGTAAAATGGGAACACAAGGCTCGCGCCTGCTCCACCATTTCAGCACACCCTGTCAGACTGCCGTCAATGTTTGCCACTTTCACACAGCGAGCCTGCAATTAACGATAGAAAGGTGGAAACACAGTACCTTGATACTTTGCATCAATTTCTCGAAGCAGGGAAACATTTCTTTGTATGTCCAAAGGCAGGGACTCCACACATTCCAGGTAATCCTCCACATAGTTGACCAGTTGTTGCGACTTGTCGGCATTTGGGTAGTGGTGGCCTAACATCGTCTCTACGATGCATAGAGGCACTGAAAGCAGACGGAGGGAATGTGAAAATATACTGTTAAAATCAAATGCTTGGCGACTTTGCAGCTTGTAGGGCAGTCCCAGGCAGCAGTTCACTTCAAACAAAACTCAAGCCACTGCGCATGCGGGAGTATTTTCCTTTTATGGCATTATACAGTTTCCTCTCATTTGGCGTCATCGAAGGCGGGGCTAGCTCGCTTTGCAGCAGCCGGGATTGGCAGAGAGTGACCTCATTATCATAACATTTTCCCGGGAAATTAAACCAATGGGGAAAATGACAACACAGAGTTAAGACGAGACCAAATTTGACCTTGTGTTTCTGTTTGAACGTGAGAGCAGAGCAGCAGCAATGTGTGTGAGGTCCGCTCACATTCACACACCACGTGTGTGTTTTGTTTTGCAGAATGAAAACTACAAACCTGTTTTACTTCCGTGTTTACATATATTATTAACATACTCTTTACAAAAAAACATAGACAATGGATTCTCTATATTTCCCAAAGGTCCTGTGTGTCAAATTTAGGTTTTTCTATTTAAAGAACAGTTTTCATGAATGTATGATTACCTGACAATAAGAATCATTATGTTTTTGTTACCTGGGAGTTGTTCAGTCTCTGTAAATATTATAAAGAGTGCATTCTAGACCTGCTCTTTATGGAAAGTGTCATGAGATTCGCACTTTACAACATCAGAAAAATCAGGCCTTACCTAACTTAACAACTCCTGACACGAGCTGTGGTCATCTCAAGACTAGATTACTGTAACGTCCTTCAGCCTGCACAGCGAAACCTCTGCAGATGATCCAGAATGCGGCCGCGCGCCTGGTCTACAACCAAACCCAAAAGGTCACGTTACCCCACTGCTCATCAAGCTCCACTGGCTACCTGTTGCAGCCCACATTAAATTCAAATCTCTAATTCTGACCTCAAAGCTGTCTCTGGTTCTGCACCCACCTACCTGAGCACCCTTATTCAGGCTTATGTTACCTCACAACCATTGCGCTCCTGCAGTGAACGACGCCTGACTCTGTAACCCGTTCGCTCAACTCTACTTGTCTGTTGTTCCCCGTTTGTGATACAGACCAGAACAGATCAGGGGTGTCTCTCTCTACCTTTAAAAACCTCCTGAAGACCTCCAGCTCTTCAGAGAGGACCTCATCTCCAACACTGCCAACAACTGGACATGATAAATCTACCCCTTTATGAATTGTCACAGCACTTACTGCTGCACTAACACTTTCTTATCACACGTACCATGACTGTTTCCCTTCTCTGTGAGTCGCCTTGGATAAAAGCGTCAGTTAAATGACTACATGGAAATGTAAATGTTATTATTTGGAGCTATGCAAATAAAAATTGAAGTGAATTCGATTGAGCCTGTTATATCTACAGACGCTGTGTGTCGTCCTCCACGAGTTCACCATGTTGCACCGTCATGTTTCTCATGTTTCTACACTTGTACAGTCCAATGTGATTCAATCAAGCTACAACCTCCGTGGGTAGGAAATGAATCTAATGCAGAAGTATCAAAATCTGCAGTTCCTCAAGCGTCCACTTGAGGCTGGCTCCAGAAGTGAGTCAGTCTCCATAAGTCCCCATGTTCAAATAAAAAAAATAATATATATATTTGTATAGCCCAAAGTCACATTTAGCCTCTGAGGGCTTTACAATCTGTATAGGGAGTGACACCCTCTGTCCTTAGACCCTTGGTTCGAGTGAGGAAAAACCTTTAACAGGGAAAAAATGTGGAAGAAACCTCAGGAAGAGCCACAGAGGAGGGATCCCTCTCCCAGGACGGACAGACGTGCAATAGATGTCAGGTGTACAGGACAAATCAACACAAACATATTGTACAATTACAATGACTGATAAAATGACAATGAATTACAATGAATGATGAAATGACAATGAATTACAATGAATGATAAAATGACAATGAATTACAATGAATGATGAAATGACAATGAATTGCAATGAATAATAAAATGACCACAGTAGCAGATATGGTAGCAATAATGACAGTAATAAATGTGTAGTGGACGTCGTGCAGGATCACAGCAGCAGCCACGATCCACGAGAACCTGCTGGACGACAGAGCACGGAAACTCCGGGGAGGTTTGGTTATTAACATGCATTAAAATGTCCAACTTCACAGCAGAAATAAACATGTTTACACCCTGGTACAAAAAACAGTTTTGGTCTCTATAGCTAATTTCCCCGTTCATGACAACTGTACTGAGGGTGAATTTATATACAACTCACCTGTCACATTATATGAAGGCTGAAAGTTATGCAGAATTAACAGCATGGACACTTTGATTGACAGGTGGGTGCTGTTATTTATGGCTTATTCGAGCATCCAGGCATCATTCAGTCTTCCTCAGGTCAACTTTTTGATTAGCCGGGAGGCAGTAGAGGCAGTACAGCCAACATGGCCACAGATTCTGAGCTGAATGGCTCTTCAGAAACCTATGGGTGATGTCACGCATGCACTGTCCATTCTTTATACTGTTAGTGGATTCAATACGAAGCTTACATTCAAATCAATCAACTGTAAATCTACTGTAATCCTCCTTTATGTTTATTAAGCACCACCCTCTGGGAGGCGCTACAGGTCTCTCTGTTCCAGAACCAGCAGGCTCAGGAACAGCTTCAGCTGCAGTGTAGTCATTTCAAGCTGTTTAATCTGTGTATAATGTTAGCTATATTTAATCACCTGTATTCACAGCTGTACTATTACTGTTACTACTGTAAATATATATTTATATATATTATATTTCATACTGAAACAATATATCTCAGCTTAATTAACTCATACTGTATAATTACACATAAAATGACATTTATACCCCAAATACTGTTTCTACACAAGCCGTAATATCTTATCAATCTGTCCATACTGTTAACACTGTATGTATCTAACGTATCTAACATATTTATATATTCTTTTATTTATATATTCTTGTACATATGTTCATACTCTGCACTTTAATGCCTTTTTGCACTTTGTTAGATACTAAACTGTATTTTATTGTGTCAGTACTTGTACTTTGTGCCAGTGACAATGAAGTTGAATCTAATCTAATCAAATAATAAAGGTTATAGTGCTGTTGTTGTACAGGAGTGCATTTCATTAAAAGGGGTTTATAATATTATGGCCCTCTCATGTATGTTCATTTTGGTGGCCAAAATATTAGAAACACCTCTGCATTATAAGGCAGTCCAGTTTAACAAACTACAACCTGAAGATAATAAGTTCAACTAGAAAAATTTCTAAAGAAATTTTGAGTGTGCGTGACTCTGGCCCCGTCGTCCCCATGCATTATTACTGACACTGCTCAGCAAATTCAGTATTAGCAGTTAGCATGTTAACATTAGCATGTTACCATTAGCATGTTAGCATTAGCGTGTTAGCATTAGCATGTTAGCATTAGCATGTTGACATTAGCATGGTAACACTGATACGCTAGAAGTTAGCATTAGCATGCTAGCATTAGCATGTTAGCATTAACATTTTACCGGTGATGCGCTAGCAGTTAGCATTAGCATGTTAGCATTAGCGGTTAGCATTAGCATGTTAGCATTAGCATGTTTGCATTAGCATGTTAGCATTAGCATGTTAGCATTAGCATGTTAACAGTGATACGCTAGCAGTTAGCATTAGCATGTTAGCATGTTAGCATTAGCATGTTAGCATTAGCATGTTTACGCTGATGCTCTAGCAGTTAACATTAGCATGTTAACATTAGCATGTTAGCATTAGCATGTTAGCATTAGCATGTTAACGATGATGCGCTAGCAGTTAGCATTAGCATGTTAGCATTAGCACGTTAACATTAGCATGTTAGCATTAGCATGTTAGCATTAGCATGTTAGCAGTAGCATGTTAGCATTGGCATGTTTACGCTGATGCTCTAGCAGTTAACATTAGCATGTTAACATTAGCATGTTAACATTAGCATGTTACCATTAGCATGTTAACGATGATGCGCTAGCAGTTAGCATTAGCATGTTAGCATTAGCATGTTAACATTAGCATGTTAGCATTAGCATTGTTAACATTAGCATTTTAACGTTGATGCGCTAGCAGTTAGCATGTTAACATTAGCATGTTAGCATTAGCATGTTACCATTAGCATGTTTACGCTGATGCTCTAGCAGTTAACATTAGCATGTTAACATTAGCATGTTAGCATTAGCGCGTTAGCATTAGCATGTTAGCATTAACATGTTAGCAGTAGCATGTTAGCATTAACATGTTAGCAGTAGCATGTTAGCATTGGCATTTTAACGCTGAAGCGCTAGCAGTTAGCATTAGTATTTTAGCTGTCTGAGCTGTCTGTGTGTGTTTGTTCTGTCTGTGTGTGTGTGTGTGTGTGTGTGTGTGTGCGCTTGTTCTGTATGTGTGTGTGTGTGTGTGTGTGTGTGTGCGTCTGCCTGTCTGTCTGCCTGTGTGTGGTGTGTCTGTCTCTCTATCTATGTGTTTGTGTTTGTGAGAGACAAAGATAAAATGGCCGACATTAAAGATGTAGTCTTGATAGTGTGTCTGTCTGTGTGTGTGTGTGTCTGTGTGTCTGTGTTACTGTGTGTGTCTGTGTGTGTGTGTGTCTGTGTGTCTGTCTGTGTGTGTTTGTTCTGTCTGTGTGTGTGTGTGTGTGTGTGCTTGTTCTGTATGTGTGTGTGTGTGTGTGTGTGTGTGCGTCTGCCTGTCTGTCTGCCTGTGTGTGGTGTGTCTGTCTCTCTATCTATGTGTTTGTGTTTGTGAGAGACAAGGATAAAATGGCCGACATTAAAGATGTAGTCTTGATAGTCTGACATCATACAGAGACTTCAAAAAAGTTAGTCAAAGGCATGCTTGAGGTTGCCAAGCAACCAGGGTGAGCTGCAGGTCAGAGTAATTAGTCACAGGTGCTGCATGCAGCCTCTGTCCCACTGAGATGCACAGTATATGTCTGAATGATCCCCCTCGAAGGTGGCCAAAAAAAACCTACAATCAAACCAAAATCTGAAATGACCAGAAGAATGCTCGTCTTGTGTATAATGTCTGTGCCAAGTTTCAGGCGAAAATTGTATAAACTTTGGCCGTAGGACTCAGAGAAAGCACAATTGCTCCCTGCGTCTTCTAGAAAATTCTCGGCTCAAAATAACATGGGAGTATATGAGGCTGTTGGCGGGAGTAGTCGATCAATTAGCCTGTACGGAGCCAAAACTATATGTCTGACAGCTTTGGCAGGCGAATGTGAGTGATTAAAACAAATTTTCCTCCGTTTCGATGTATGAATCGTGTCTGTAGTGGGGCATTTGAGGCCAGGGTAGTGAAATCCGTTTTATTTTTTCACTGATTGCTCTCTCCCCTCTCCACTCTAGCGATGACATCACGCACTCTAGCTCTCGCAATACACACCAATTCATTTTTTTGGCTTCGTTTTTCTGGATTTTTGGCAAAACCGTTTGCCGAAACTCTTAGAAAAGACATAGCACACATGTCCCGGCCGAGCCGCACGTTTCGATACCCGTTTTGTGTATGTGCGACAAAAACTCTGGGAGGAGTAGCGAACCGAAAAAAGGGCGTAAGAATAATAATAATAAGTATAACTAGAAAAATTTCTAAAGAAATTTTGAGTGTGCGTGACTCTGGCCCCGTCGTCCCCATGCATTATTACTGACACTGCTCAGCAAATTCAGTATTAGCAGTTAGCATGTTAACATTAGCATGTTAGCATTAGCATTTTAGCATTAGCATGTAAACAGTGATACGCTAGCAGTTAGCATTAGCATGTTAGCATTAGCATGTTAGCATTAGCATGTTGGCATTAGCATGTTAGCATTAGCATGTTAACATTGATACGCTAGCAGTTAACATTAGCATGTTAACATTAGCATGTTAGCATTAGCATGTTAGCATTAGCATGTTAACACTGATACGCTAGCAGTTAGCATTAGCATGTTAGCATTAGCATGTTAACGGTGATGCGCTAGCAGTTAGCATTAGCATGACAACGCTGATGCGCTAGCAGTTAACATTAGCATGTTAGCATTAGCATGTTACCATTAGCATTTTAGCATTAGCATGTTAGCATTAGCATGTTAACACTGATACGCTAGCAGTTAGCATTAGCATGTTAACATTAGCATTGTTAACGGTGATGCGCTAGCAGTTAGCATTAGCATGTTAGCATTAGCATGTTAGCATTAGCGTGTTAGCATTAGCATGATAACGCTGATGCGCTAGCAGTTAGCATTAGCGTGTTAACATTAACATGTTAGTAATCAAGATGTATTTAATTCCTAGTGGCTAATGTTAATTAGCACAAATTTTAGCATTGGTCGCTAATGTTAGCTAATGTTTGCAAATAACATGTCTTTACAGCTTGCGCTAACGCTCTGCTGTCTCTGTCTGCCATTTTACACAGACAGGTTCAAATTAAGTGCCAAGAACTACTAAAATGGCCGCCGCTCAGGTTCTGCTGGCCCCTCCCCCCTCTCCTCCTAGGAATTAAATACATGTGTGCTTGTTCTGTGTGTGTGTGTGTGTGTCTGCCTGTCTGTCTATGTGTTTGTGTTTGTGAGAGATGCATGCTTGATGTTGCCAAGCAACCAGGGTGAGCTGCAGGTCAGAGTAATTAGTCACAGGTGCTGCATGCAGCCTCTGTCCCACTGAGATGCACAGTATATGTCTGAATGATCCCCCTCGAAGGTGGACAAAAAAAACCTACAATCAAACCAAAATCTGAAATAACCAGAAGAATGCTCGTCTTGTGTATAATGTCTGTGCCAAGTTTCAGGCGGAAATTGTATAAACTTTGGCCGTAGGACTTAGAGAAAGCACAATTGCTCCCTGCGTCTTCTAGAAAATTCTCGGCTCAAAATAACATGGAAGTCTATGAGGCTGTGGAGGGAGGTACTCGATCAATTAGCCTGTATGGAGCCAAAACTATATAGGAGACAGCTTTAACAGTGTTATCACTGCGATCACCTCGAATTTTCCTACATTTAAGGGGATAATCGTGTCTGTAGTGGGGCATTTGCGGCCACAGTCGCAGTTTACAAATTTATTTTTCGACGACTTTTTCTCTCCCCCTCCACTCTAGCGATGACATCACGCACTCTAGGTCTGGAGAGTTCTCGCAATACACACCAATTCATTTTTTTGGCTTCGTTTTTCTGGATTTTTGGCAAAACCGTTTGCCGAAACTCTTAGAAAAGACATAGCACACATGTCCCGGCCGAGCCGCTCGTTTCGATACCCGTTTTGTGTATGTGCGACAAAAACTCTGGGAGGAGTAGCGAACCGAAAAAAGGGCGTAAGAATAATAATAAGTATAACTAGAAAAATTTCTAAAGAAATTTTGAGTGTGCCTGACTCTGGCCCCGTCGTCCCCATGCATTAATACTGACACTGCTCAAAAAATTCAGTATTAGCAGTTAGCATGTTAACATTAGCATGTTAGCATTAGCATGTTAGCATTAGCATGTTAGCATTAGCATGTTAACGCTGGCATGTTAACACTGATACGCTAGCAGTTAGCATTAGCATGTTAGCATTAGCATGTTAGCATTAGCTTGTTAGCATTAGCATGTTAGCATTAGCATGTTGGCAATTAGCATTTTAACATTAGCATGTAAACACTGATACGCTAGCAGTTAACATTAGCATGTTAGCATTAGCATGTTAGCATTAGCATGTTAGCATTAGCATGTTAGCATTAGCGTGTTAGCATTAGCGTGTTAGCATTAGCATGTTAGCATTACCATTATCACACTGATATGCTAGCAGTTAGCATTAGCATGTTAGCATTAGCATGTTAGCATTAGCATGTTACCATTGGCATGTTAACGGTGATGCGCTAGCAGTTAGCATTACCATTTTAGCATTAGCATGTTAACATTAGCATGTTAGCATTAGCATGTTACCATTAGCATGTTAACGCTGATGCGCTAGCAGTTAGCATTAGCAGGTTAGCATTACCATGTTAACATTAGCATGTTACCATTAGCATGTTTACGCAGATGCTCTAGCAGTTAACATTATCATGTTAACATTAGCATGTTAGCATTAGCATGTTAGCATTAGCATTTTAGCATTAACATGTTAGCATTAGCATGTTAGCATTGGCATTTTAACGCTGAAGCACTAGCAGTTAGCATTAGTATTTTAGCTGTCTGAGCTGTCTGTGTGTGTTTGTTCTGTCTGTGTGTGTGTGTGTGTGTGTATGTGTGTGTGTCTGCCTGTCTGTCTGCCTGTGTGGGGTGTGTCTGTCTCTCTATCTATGTGTTTGTGTTTGTGAGAGACAAGGATAAAATGGCCGACATTAAAGATGTAGTCTTGATAGTCTGACATCATACAGAGACTTCAAAAAAGTTAGTCAAAGGCATGCTTGAGGTTGCCAAGCAACCAGGGTGAGCTGCAGGTCAGAGTAATTAGTCACAGGTGCTGCATGCAGCCTCTGTCCCACTGAGATGCACAGTATATGTCTGAATGATCCCCCTCGAAGGTGGCCTAAAAAAACCTATAATCAAACCAAAATCTGAAATGACCAGAAGAATGCTCGTCTTGTGTATAATGTCTGTGCCAAGTTTCAGGCGAAAATTGTATAAACTTTGGCCGTAGGACTTAGAGAAAGCACAATTGCTCCCTGCGTCTTCTAGAAAATTCTCGGCTCAAAATAACATGGGAGTCTATGAGGCTGTGGAGGGAGGTACTCGATCAATCAGCCTGTATGGAGCCAAAACTATAAAGGAGACAGCTTCAACAGTGTTATCACTGCGATCACCTCGTATTTTCCTACATTTTAAGGGGATAATCATGTCTGTAGCTGGGCATTTGCGGCCACAGTCGCAGTTTACAAATTTATTTTTCGACGACTTTTTCTCTCCCCCTCCACTCTAGCGATGACATCACTCACTCTAGGTCTGTAGAGTTCTCGCAATACACACCAATTCATTTTTTTGGCTTCGTTTTTCTGGATTTTTGGCAAAACCGTTTGCCGAAACTCTTAGAAAAGACATAGCACACATGTCCCGGCCGAGCCGCTCGTTTCGATACCCGTTTTGTGTATGTGCGACAAAAACTCTGGGAGGAGTAGCGAACCAAAAAAAGGGCGTAAGAATAATAATAAGAACTAGAAAAATTTCTAAAGAAATTTTGAGTGTGCGTGACTCTGGCCCCGTCGTCCCCATGCATTATTACTGACACTGCTCAAAAAATTCAGTATTAGCAGGTTAGCATGTTAGCATTAGCATGTTAGCATTACCATGTTAACGCTGGCATGTTAACATTGATACGCTAGCAGTTAGCATTAGCATGTTAGCATTAGCATGTTAGCATTAGCATGTTAGCATTAGCGTGTTAGCATTAGCATGTTAGCATTAGCATGTTGGCATTACCATGTTAGCATTAGCATTTAAACACTGATACGCTAGCAGTTAGCATTAGCATGTTAGCATTAGCATGTTAGCATTAGCATGTTAGCATTAGCATGATAACGCTGATGCGCTAGCAGTTAACATTAGCATGTTAGCATTAGCATTTTAGCATTAGCATGTTAGCATTAGCATGTTAGCATTAGCATGTTAGCATTAGCATGTTAGCATTAGCATGTTAACGGTGATGCGCTAGCAGTTAGCATTAGCATGTTAGCATTAGCATGTTAGCATTAGCATGTTAGCATTAGCATGTTAGCATTAGCATGTTAACGGTGATGCGCTAGCAGTTAGCATTAGCATGTTAACATTAGCATGTTAGCATTAGCATGTTAGCATTAGCGTGTTAGCATTAGCATGATAACGCTGATGCGCTAGCAGTCAGCATTAGCGTGTTAACATTAACATGTTAGTAATCAAGATGTATTTAATTCCTAGTGGCTAATGTTAATTAGCACAAATTTTAGCAGTGGTCGCTAATGTTAGCAAATGTTTGCAAATAGCATGTCTTTACAGCTTGCGCTAACGCTCTGCTGTCTCCGTCTGCCATTTTACACAGACAGGTTCAAATTAAGTGCTAAGAACTACTAAAATGGCCGCCGCTCAGGTTCTGCTGGCCCCTCCCCCCTCTCCTCCTAGGAATTAAATACATGTGTGCTTGTTCTGTGTGTGTGTGTGTGTGTGTGTGTGTGTGTGTGTGTGTGTGTGTCTGCCTGTCTGTCTATGTGTTTGTGTTTGTGAGAGATGCATGCTTGATGTTGCCAAGCAACCAGGGTGAGCTGCAGGTCAGAGTAATTAGTCACAGGTGCTGCATGCAGCCTGTCTCTCCCCACTGAGATGCACAGTATATGTCTGAATGATCCCCCTCGAAGGTGGCCAAAAAAAACCTATAATCAAACCAAAATCTGAAATGACCAGAAGAATGCTCGTCTTGTGTATAATGTCTGTGCCAAGTTTCAGGCGGAAATTGTATAAACTTTGGCCGTAGGACTCAGAGAAAGCAAAATTGCTCCCTGCGTCTTCTAGAAAATTCTCGGCTCAAAATAACATGGGAGTATATGAGGCTGTTGGCGGGAGTAGTCGATCAATTAGCCTGTACGGAGCCAAAACTATATGTCTGACAGCTTTGGCAGGCGAATTTGAGTGATTAAAACAAATTTTCCTCCGTTTCGATGTATGAATCGTGTCTGTAGTGGGGCATTTGAGGCCAGGGTAGTGAAATCCGTTTTATTTTTTCACTGATTTCTCTCTCCCCTCTCCACTCTAGCGATGACATCACGCACTCTAGCTCTCGCAATACACACCAATTCATTTTTTTGGCTTCGTTTTTCTGGATTTTTGGCAAAACCGTTTGCCGAAACTCTTAGAAAAGACATAGCACACATGTCCCGGCCGAGCCGCTCGTTTCGATACCCGTTTTGTGTATGTGCGACAAAAACTCTGGGAGGAGTAGCGAACCGAAAAAAAGGGCGTAAGAATAATAATAAGAACTAGAAAAATTTCTAAAGAAATTTTGAGTGTGCCTGACTCTGGCCCCGTCGTCCCCATGCATTATTACTGACACTGCTCAGCAAATTCAGTATTAGCAGTTAGCATGTTAGCATTAGCATGTTAGCATTAGCATGTTAGCATTAGCATGTTAGCATTAGCATGTTAACGCTGGCATGTTAACACTGATACGCTAGCAGTTAGCATTAGCATGTTAACATTAGCATGTTAGCATTAGCTTGTTAGCATTAGCATGTTAGCATTAGCATGTTGGCATTTGCATGTTAACACTGATACGCTAGCAGTTAGCATTAGCATGTTAGCATTAGCATGTTAGCATTAGCATGTTAGCATTAGCATGTTAGCATTAAAATGTTAACACTGATACGCTAGCAGTTAGCATTAGCATGTTAGCATTAGCATGTTAGCATTAGCATGTTAGCATTAGCATGTTAACACTGATACGCTAGCAGTTAGCATTAGCATGTTAGCATTAGCATGTTAGCATTAGCATGTTAGCATTAGCATGTTAACGGTGATGCGCTAGCAGTTAGCATTAGCATGTTAGCATTAGCATGTTAGCATTAGCGTGTTAGCATTAGCATGATAACGCTGATGCGCTAGCAGTTAGCATTAGCGTGTTAACATTAACATGTTAGTAATCAAGATGTATTTAATTCCTAGTGGCTAATGTTAATTAGCACAAATTTTAGCATTGGTCGCTAATGTTAGCAAATGTTTGCAAATAGCATGTCTTTACAGCTTGCGCTAACGCTCTGCTGTCTCTGTCTGCCATTTTACACAGACAGGTTCAAATTAAGTGCCAAGAACTACTAAAATGGCCGCCGCTCAGGTTCTGCTGGCCCCTCCCCCCTCTCCTCCTAGGAATTAAATACATGTGTGCTTGTTCTGTGTGTGTGTGTGTGTCTGTGTGTGTGTCTGCCTGTCTGTCTATGTGTTTGTGTTTGTGAGAGATGCATGCTTGATGTTGCCAAGCAACCAGGGTGAGCTGCAGGTCAGAGTAATTAGTCACAGGTGCTGCATGCAGCCTCTGTCCCACTGAGATGCACAGTATATGTCTGAATGATCCCCCTCGAAGGTGGCCAAAAAAAACCTACAATCAAACCAAAATCTGAAATGACCAGAAGAATGCTCGTCTTGTGTATAATGTCTGTGCCAAGTTTCAGGCGGAAATTGTATAAACTTTGGCCGTAGGACTTAGAGAAAGCACAATTGCTCCCTGCGTCTTCTAGAAAATTCTCGGCTCAAAATAACATGGAAGTCTATGAGGCTGTGGATGTGAGTACTCGATCAATTAGCCTGTATGGAGCCAAAACTATAAAAGAGACAGCTTCAACAGTGTTATCGCTGCGATCACCTCGAATTTTCCTACATTTGAGGGGATAATCATGTCTGTAGTGGGGCATTTGAGGCCACGAAGTCAAATCCGTTTTATTTTTTCACTGATTTTTCTCCCTACTCCTCACTCTAGCTGATGATGTCATCCACTCTAGCACAAACATTCCGCCACATACACACCCATTATAAACCCAGAAATTTGACTAAAAACCTGCTCAACTTTGAGCCTTGATAGTTTAAAAACGGTAAAAGCTGTCGATGAGTGTCGTGAATCCCTGAAGATAAGGGAAGCATACCTCCGTTTTAAAGTTCAAATGCAGTCTCTCGGTTAAAGTATGCCAGAGCAGTTCATTGTTGAAAATGTCTGTTGAAATGTACTTTTTTTCAGGCCTCCCCAGTCATTCCTTATGGGAAATTTTTCGCAGTTTTTCCAGAATAAATTCGTGAAAAACACGCGAAACTCTTAGAAAAGACATAGCCATCGATTCCCGGCCAAGCCGGTCGTTTTGATACCTGTTTTGTGTATGTGCGACAAAAACTCTGGGAGGAGTAGCGAGCCAAAAAAAACACGGAAGAAACGGAAGAGGAATAATAAGCCCGAGAGATAACATATAGTGTGCGCTTTCAGGCACACTCAACTAGAAAAATTTCTAAAGAAATTTTGAGTGTGCGTGACTCTGGCCCCGTCGTCCCCATGCATTATTACTGACACTGCTCAAAAAATTCAGTATTAGCAGTTAGCATGTTAACATTAGCATGTTAATATTAGCATGTTAGCATTAGCATGTTAACGCTGGCATGTTAACACTGATACGCTAGCAGTTAGCATTAGCATGTTAGCATTAGCATGTTAGCATTAGCATGTTGGCATTACCATGTTAGCATTAGCATTTTAACACTGATACGCTAGCAGTTAGCATTAGCATGTTAGCATTAACATGTTAGCATTAGCATGTTAACGGTGATGCGCTAGCAGTTAACATTATCATGTTAACATTAGCATGTTAGCATTAACATGTTACCATTAGCATGTTAGCATTAGCATGTTAGCATTAGCATGTTAACGCTGATGCGCTAGCAGTTAGCATTAGCATGTTAGCATTACCATGTTAACATTAGCATGTTAACATTAGCATGTTAACATTAGCATGTTTACGCTGATGCTCTAGCAGTTAACATTATCATGTTAACATTAGCATGTTAGCATTAACATGTTAGCATTAACATTTTAGCATTAACATGTTAGCATTAGCATGTTAGCATTGGCATTTTAACGCTGAAGCATTAGCAGTTAGCATTAGTATTTTAGCTGTCTGAGCTGTCTGTGTGTGTTTGTTCTGTCTGTGTGTGTGTGTGTGTGTGTGTGTATGTGTGTGCGTCTGCCTGTCTGTCTGCCTGTGTGTGGTGTGTCTGTCTCTCTATCTATGTGTTTGTGTTTGTGAGAGACAAGGATAAAATGGCCGACATTAAAGATGTAGTCTTGATAGTCTGACATCATACAGAGACTTCAAAAAAGTTAGTCAAAGGCATGCTTGAGGTTGCCAAGCAACCAGGGTGAGCTGCAGGTCAGAGTAATTAGTCACAGGTGCTGCATGCACTGTCTCCCCACTGAGATGCACAGTATATGTCTGAATGATCCCCCTCGAAGGTGGCCAAAAAAAACCTACAATCAAACCAAAATCTGAAATGACCAGAAGAATGCTCGTCTTGTGTATAATGTCTGTGCCAAGTTTCAGGCGAAAATTGTATAAACTTTGGCCGTAGGACTCAGAGAAAGCACAATTGCTCCCTGCGTCTTCTAGAAAATTCTCGGCTCAAAATAACATGGAAGTCTATGAGGCTGTGGAGGGAGGTACTCGATCAATCAGCCTGTATGGAGCCAAAACTATAAAGGAGACAGCTTCAACAGTGTTATCACTGCGATCACCTCGAATTTTCCTACATTTTAAGGGGATAATCATGTCTGTAGCTGGGCATTTGAGGCCAGGGTAGTGAAATCCGTTTTATTTTTTCACTGATCGCTCTCTCCCCTCTCCACTCTAGCGATGACATCACGCACTCTAGGTCTGGAGAGTTCTCGCAATACACACCAATTCATTTTTTTGGCTTCGTTTTTCTGGATTTTTGGCAAAACCGTTTGCCGAAACTCTTAGAAAAGACATAGCACACATGTCCCGGCCGAGCCGCTCGTTTCGATACCCGTTTTGTGTATGTGCGACAAAAACTCTGGGAGGAGTAGCGAACCAAAAAAAGGGCGTAAGAATAATAAGAATAAGCGCGGTGGATAACATATAGTGTGCGCTTTGCACGCACACTCAACTAGAAAAATTTCTAAAGAAATTTTGAGTGTGCCTGACTCTGGCCCCGTCGTCCCCATGCATTATTACTGACACTGCTCAGCAAATTCAGTATTAGCAGTTAGCATGTTAACATTAGCATGTTAGCATTAGCATGTTAGCATTAGCATGTTAACGCTGGCATGTTAACACTGATACGCTAGCAGTTAGCATTAGCATGTTAGCATTAGCATGTTAGCATTAGCATGTTAGCATTAGCTTGTTAGCATTAGCATGTTAACATTAGCATGTTGGCAATTAGCATTTCAGCATTAGCATGTTAACACTGATACGCTAGCAGTTAACATTAGCATTTTAACATTAGCATGTTAGCATTAGCATTTTAGCATTAGCTTGTTAGCATTAGCATGTTAGCATTAGCATGTTGGCAATTAGCATTTCAGCATTAGCATGTTAACACTGATACGCTAGCAGTTAACATTAGCATTTTAACATTAGCATGTTAGCATTAGCATTTTAGCATTAGCATGTTAGCATTAGCATGTTAACAATGATACGCTAGCAGTTAGCATTAGCATGTTAGCATTAGCATGTTAACGGTGATGCGCTAGCAGTTAGCATTAGCATGTTAACATTAGCATGTTAGCATTAGCATGTTAGCATTAGCATGATAACGCTGATGCGCTAGCAGTTAGCATTAGCGTGTTAACATTAACATGTTAGTAATCAAGATGTATTTAATTCCTAGTGGCTAATGTTAATTAGCACAAATTTTAGCATTGGTCGCTAATGTTAGCAAATGTTTGCAAATAGCATGTCTTTACAGCTTGCGCTAACGCTCTGCTGTCTCTGTCTGCCATTTTACACAGACAGGTTCAAATTAAGTGCCAAGAACTACTAAAATGGCCGCCGCTCAGGTTCTGCTGGCCCCTCCCCCCTCTCCTCCTAGGAATTAAATACATGTGTGCTTGTTCTGTGTCTGTGTGTGTGTCTGCCTGTCTGTCTATGTGTTTGTGTTTGTGAGAGATGCATGCTTGATGTTGCCAAGCAACCAGGGTGAGCTGCAGGTCAGTGTTGTGGAGAAATTGCTGAAGTCAAAGGTCAATGGTTAGGTCAGGAGGGAAGAAAGTGTTCAGGAGCCTCTGATGTCTTATGCTGTATTATTTATTTATGCTTGGCCAAGGAGAACTAGAGACACTCTCAAAGTACACCTGAAGTGCTTGAGTCGGTCTCGCATTCTGACGAACTCATGATGGTGGATATACTTTAAACCTAAAGATCACACCCCAAATACTATACGCCCCAGAATTAGTCAAAGAGAATGTCTTTGACTCTTGGAGATGTTATTGTCAACATATTCTAGTCTGGGGACACAGATGTCCGCTTACGCAGATTGGAACGGCAACAACTAGCTATCTATTATGACTAGGAAGGCAGCCACAGGTCTCTGTGACCCTGGCCACCACAGTGAGATATGGTGGCACCTAGTCATAAGACAAACAGTTAATACTGCCGTGGATCACAAGGCCCACACGTGGCCTCACCTACTAAGGATAGAAAATTCCATAACAATCCCCTCTTATTGATCATAAGATCAATACTAACTACCGAATAATAATAATTACCAAATTTAGAGACCACCAGGGAGTACAGTCAGAATGGGATTGACACAAACATTATAAAACATTCGTAATCACACAGAATTATTCAAAAGGCCATCCATAAAAATCATCCTTCAAACAAAGCAATCGATTTAGATTAATTCATACAATCAGTGAGAAACTTTAAGAACCCCTCTTATGTACCCCATCATCCCATTCCCATGATGTGTGAGTTCCACTTTCAGGTCAACAAGGGCCTTTAAGATAGCGAAGATCCCCTGTAACACAAAGGTGTTAAAGAAGGTCATCAGGGAGGTCACAGATCATGTGCAAATATGCCACTGGGAGAGGAGCAAGATCAGATTTATTATTTCACCTAGTAGATAAAACCCTAGCAATTAGAAGGGGTTCCATAAAACAATTGATTTAACATTTTTAGAGCAAATTTCTTCTCTCTTTTTAAATCAATCACAACAATCATCGTTGAAATCAAGACACTGCAAAATCTTCGACCCATGTACATTATGTACAGTCGAGGGTCACCACCATGGAGAGGTTACTAGCACATACGATGCATGGTGGCATGGAATCCATTTTCGTAGAACTTTTCCATGAACATTCGATATCCATCAGTTGCATTTCATTATAATCAAATTGTAACTTTGAATTTATAAGCATGTATTACATTATTGTGAAAACCATCATTGAAAATAGATTTTAAAACTGATTCATAAAATGGCAATTTCTAAATGATTAAAAGCACATCTCCTAGAATACTAAACAACCAGTAAAGCCAGAATCATCACATAAAGTTAACCTAAAATGGAACACAGAGATAACAGAAAACATAGATTTTCCATTTACAGACCATAAGTCTCCTCTTCATCATTTTCACCAAGAGAAAGATCATCAAGGTCAAAGCCTCGAATCCTTTCCCCAAAACCTTCAAAATGATAATACCTCTTATCAACTGGATTGGAAACCTCTGGGCGTATACATACCTGGGGTGCTTGGACCACTGACCTTGTTGTCTTCTTCACCAGTAGTTTAATCAATGAGATCATACAAGTGCAGAGGAAAAGAATAAGGAGTCCACCGACAAATAGAGTAGTCAAAAATTTAACTAACCCTGATCCCCATGACCCCAAGGTACCAGAAAAATCCCCAAAGTTAAACCCATGTTTATCATGTAACTCTTTGATACCTTGAGCTGTGTCATGCGCCATATCCATGACCTCAGCAGTCGCGTCGGAGACGTAGGAGCAACATTCAGTACCTATAACTTTACAAGTTCCTCCCTGTGCTGCCAACAGGAGATCAAGCGCCATACGATTCTGTAAAGCTACAGTTTTAACTTCCTGCAGCTCCCTATGTTCAGCTAACATGGCTCTACTGGAGGCATTGAGATGATTCTCCAGGACTTTAGACAGAGATTCAAGCTCCTGTTGAGTTATATACATACCGTACCAAGGCAAGAGGAAGCTGGCTATCTTTTGAGATGTTGAGATTTCTCTTTTATATTTATGTAGAGGCGGGTATAATGAAGCAATCTCAGCGGATTTCACTTCCCTGATCAAGGGAATTAGGTATGCTAAATAGCAGACGCCATGAAACAACTCATAGGGCATGCAGCGATAAGCTTTATCTCCACAGACTAGATACACTCTCTCAGGTAACGACGACTGTCTCAGAGTGACATTTACTACTGTATTACAACTGCTTTGTCCTAAATTATCAGGTCCGTCTCCTACTCCCTGAAAACACAAGGAAACATTTTGCAGCTCATGGGTGAACACCGGAGGCACATAAGTTGAGCAATCACGTTGTGGAGTTCGCTCCGTCTGTTGTGGCACTGAGCAGTTACGCTTCTGTATCTGAACTGACTCTATGGACCTAACACCGGACCACGGCTGCACAGAAACCAAGGCCTCCACCATTAAAGATGCAATATATGGTTGGGGAACACACACCTGATCTCCAAGAGATTTTGAACAGTTTGTTTGGGCCAAAACTATTTGAACTCTATATTCAAAACCTAATTTCACATACATCTGTATATGAATAATGTGAAATAGTGTAGTATAATTGAAACCGCTCGGTAGGTACTGTTCATTAACTGTTTTAGCAACGTATAAGGCAATTTCAGCATTACGTGAATACTTTGCAGAATCTACAGGGTAGGCAGGAGTATAGCACTCATCTGCTTCATCTTCAAATCTCATGGCCAAATTATTCCAATTGAACATTTCATAATCCGTTCTAGTGAATGGAATTGGATGAGACATTGGTGAGTGTATGGACGAAGGCATATTTTGACATAGCCAACAGTTACTGAGATTACGATCGCGAGCATAATCAACCATTAGACTGAGGGCCGAATTAGTTTTTTGCACTAGAGTTTGAGAAACTTCACCTGTACCTCCCTCACGCCTTGTTGATTTAGGTTTGGCTGCCTCAAGTGTATTTATGGAAGAAAAATGACCAGCATAGAGAAACCTATCACCTTCATCTGTTTTCTCCTCATCAGAGGTTTTACAGCTGTGCGCCCCCTCTGGGAAATCTTGGTAATTAACATTCCACAATTTACAATCTGGGTCATTTTCCAATTGCAGTTTGGTGAAACACCACAGCTCCAGAGGTTCAATCATAGACACTGTAGGTGTGAATGTTACCTTCATTAACCTGGATGCACTCAACTCCGTCTTAATCAGAGCTTTATCATGCGTTTTCCACGACCATTTACCTTGGGAGAAAATCAAAGGGTGAGCAACATAACAATCATTCTCATCACATCTGTCAATTGGACATTCAAACACAATAGGCTTAACAGTTCGTTTAGTTCGTAAGAGAGCAGGAAATACAAATTTATCAGTCTTTTCAAGCACTTTTCCTTTAAGTTCTCTTATAGCAACATCATCAACTTGTGTTTTTGCTATGTCAAGACTCACGTTGCTGCAGCTTAGACAGGAACCTGTCAAACTGTTCTCACGTTCAGAGTTGAGCTCAGCGTTCGCCTTACCAAGAACACTCAGCAAAGAACGCCCCTCTTTTTGGGGTGAGGGGTCAATGACACCGACTGTGTCCTCAGCAGGAAAGCCTCCCTGCTCTTTGCTTTGCGGAGTCGGAGAGCCGTCCCGCTCCCCACGATCCAGAAAGCCCCGATCAGCTCCTTGTCCAAGCCTGGACAGTAGGAGGAAGACGAAAAGTAACCTCCCGGTTACTCGCCAGGGTTCAGCAGTCTTTCGCCAGCGGTTGGTGGAGCCAACCTGCACCTTGTGGCGTGAACCCATTCTGCTCTGCCCTCGACTTTTAGGGCAGTCCTAGTTGTCAGCAACACCTGGTAGGGACCTTTCCACCTGGGAGACAAAGACACTTTTTCCAGACATTTGATTAATACAAAATCTCCTTCCTTAAAAGGATGAATTGGCTCCCCAGAGGGCTTTGGGAGCCTGTCAGCTACCTGAAAATGATATTTTCTCAAAATTTCAGTTAGTCTTTTTACATATTCAGTCATAAACTCATCCGTCCAAAGCAGAGAAGTTTTGTGTGGTGTCAAAGGGGGACTTATCCCTGTGGACATTGGTCTCCCCATTAACACCTCATGAGGACTTAGTCCTGTTGTTGCGCTTGGTGCGCTTCGGATGGAATACAACACAATAGGCAGTGCATCAGGCCATTTTAGGCCTGTTGTCAGCACTGTTTTGGTCAACCGATCTTTGATAGTTGCGTTCATTCTCTCAACTTGACCAGAACTTTGTGGGTGATATGGAACATGTAACTGCCACTTGAACCCTAAGATATCTGACAGACCCTGCGTTATTCTTGATACAAAAGCCGGACCTCTGTCACTATCTATTCCCTGTGGCACTCCAAACCTAGGGATCACCTCTTTTAGCAGACACTTAACAACTGTTCGAGCGTCTTCTTTCCTTGTCGCGAAAGCCTCAACCCATTTTGAGAATCGATCTGTCACAACTAACAAATATTTGTAGCCTTGACAACTTGGCATATGTACAAAGTCTATTTGCAAATTTACAAAGGGACCTGTTGGAGGTTCCAGATGGTCATGCTTCACTGTGCTATTCTTCTTTCTGGTCTGTTGACACGTCATACAACTGTCTACAAGTGTTTGTGAGACTTGTGTAATGCCTGGTGCAAACCATTGTGAACGAATAACATCATTTATCACCCCTCTTCCGACATGTGTTGGTCCATGTGCCACACGTGCCAAGACATGTAGGAGAGCTCTTGGGCAAACTGGTCGCCCATCCGGGTGGAGCCACAAGCCAGACTCCGAATCAACTGCACAACCTTTACGCAACCAAAGACTTCTCTCCCTGTCATCAGCGTGATTTTGCATTTTCACGACATCATTAGCGGAAGGTACTGGAATTGGATTGACGGGTTGTGTGGAGGTATATTGATGGACCATGGAGGAGGAGGAAAGTGCGGCTTGTTTGGCTGCAGTATCAGCCATTGCATTTCCTCGTGAAACAGGATCATTTTCTTTAGTGTGGGCTGCACATTTTACAATCGCGAGCTGTGACGGGCGCAAAATAGCCTCTAATAGATCATTTACCAACGCGTGATGCTGTAATGGCTTACCAGAGGATGAGATAAATCCTCTCATTTTCCATAATTGTCCAAAGTCATGCGCAGCGCCGAATGCGTATCGCGAGTCAGTGTAGATAGTGGCAACTTTACCAGAAGCAAGTATGCAGGCTCTACTAAGAGCATACAGTTCAGCTGCTTGGGCTGAAGTTCCATGAGGCAAAGATCCTGCTTCAATGACTTCAGAATCATTTACTACTGCATAACCAGCCAAATGTACGTTGTCAGATGGTCTGCTAGCCGAACCATCAGTATAAAGAACCATATCAGAGTTTGGTATCGGTGTTTGCAGCAAATCTGGTCTCGGAGATGTGCACATTTCAATAAGGGCGATACAGTCATGCTCATCATCTGTATCAATCAATGGTAGCAGAGTAGCTGGATTTATTGGAGGTGAGCGCTTTAAAGTTATGTGGGGACTTGAAAGAATTATTGCCTCGTAACCTGAGCGACGTGATGCTGTCATGTGTTGTGTTGCAGATGTGTTCAAAATGTGTAATACTGCATGTGGAACATGCACGACACAGTCATGAGCCAGTACAATGGGAGAAGATTTGTCGATCAAAATGGCAACAGCGGCCACTGCTCTTAGACAACCTGGCATACCGAGAACTACAGGGGTCAGTCGAGAGGAGTAGTACGCAACGGGACGATAATGAGAACCATGTTTCTGTACCAGAATGCCAGTGGCGAAGCCATCTCTCTCATGCACATGTAGATGGAACGGCTGATGATAGTCAGGCAAACCCAACGCTGGAGCCATTGTGAGAGCATTTTTCAGATCTTGAAAGGCTTTGTGCATCTCCTCAGTCCACTGTACCACGGGTGGAGCTGATTGCAGTGTGGCGGCTCTCAAAACAGAGTCCATAGTTGCATATTCAAAAATCCAGTGTCTGCAGTAATTAGCCATCCCCAGAAAAGAGAGCATCTGTTTCTTGGTTGTGGGGGGAGGCATGTTAACTAGCAGTTTCACCCTCTCAGGTGACAAAAGGCGTTGTCCATTCTTCAGAACATGACCCAAATATGTCACCTCTGGTCGACAGAATTGCAACTTTGCCAGCGACGCTCTGTGACCACACTCGGCCAGTCTCTGTAGCAGCAAGATAGAGTCTGTGTGGCAAGCTTCTTTTGATGGAGAAGCTATTAGGAGGTCATCAGCGTACTGCAAGAGAGTGGAGCCACCTTGCAGGTGAAGCCCATCTAGATCTCTTTTTACCGCCGCTGCATACACCGTGGGACTCTCGACAAAACCCTGCGGCAACCGTCGCCAAGTGTATTGCTTACCTTTGAATGTAAATGCAAACAGATACTGGCTATCTGGATGCAACGGTATCGAGAAAAATGCAGAACTAAGATCAACAACCGTGTAGTGCGTGGAGTTAGGTGGTAAAGAAGCTAAAATCGAATTGGTGTCAGGCACAATTGGGGCTGCAGGTACCACTATATTATTAATAGCTTGCAGGTCCTGCACGAACCGCCATTCATCAGGGCGATTTGCTTTGGGAATTGGTAAAATGGGAGTGTTACATGGGCTGGTGGTCTGAACTAGCACGTCTTGATCCAATAGAGACTGAATGACACTTTCAATTCCTACTACAGCTCTGTGAGGCAAATTGTATTGTCTAACCATAGGTAGCTTAGCATTAGGCTTAAGTGTGACTTTATGTGGCGGAGCTGAATTTACAAAACCCACATGATTTTTATGTTTAGCCCACAAAATAGGTGGAACCTCAGACAATTCAGAAGGAGGTCCATACTGTGTGGGAAGAGGCGGCTGGTGAGTAACAAATGTAGACATCGGTAATTGCATATGTTCATCTAAGGACAACATATACAGTTCCTCCCCTAAATATGTTACTGTTTGGTGTTGAGAAGCTGGTACTGCTTCTTTCAATGCCTGGCACTGAGCCACCATGTCTCCAAGGTGTCTCAGCTCACAGCCAGGTGTGACGGCCACAACGATATGTGGATATGAACTTTCAACATTAAACAACCTCTGCTGTTCACTAGATAGTTGGACTGGTATGGCACATCCCTGCGGACCAACAAACAAACATTGTTCACATTCTAACCCCTCTTGTTTATTTAAAAACCTGGAAACCAATTGTTTATACTGCTCAGAAGGGTTAAATGCTGCAGTACAATGACAATGCAAAAGAGGCCTCATTGTAGACATCAATGTTGCACATGGCGGAGATGATTTGGCGATTTTCTGAATATTTGAAACAGTGAAACTGGGAAGCATATTAAAACCTATCAATTCCCAGCAATACAAACTGTCTTCCGTACTCTGCAAAAACTGAAATGCTAGAGCGGCTTTTTCATCAGGGAGGGTCAAAAACAATCCATTTGGAGTGCACTGAATAGTAGCATGCAGTTTACAAAGCAGATCCCTCCCCATGAGATTAATTGGGCTTTTATCAGATATCAGAAAAGAATGCATCACTTCAGAGCCATCAACAGTTATTTTAGTCCTCTGAGATAACGGTTCCGCAATGGGAACCCCGGAAACACCAACAGTGGTGATAAAGTTGGATGTAGGTGTGCATACATGCTCTGCAGTTTTTACAGTAGAAATAGTTGCTCCACTATCTACCAAAATTTCAACGGTATTTCCGTTAACTTGAACGGGCATTATCGGGTCTTCGGCGGAATTACTAGAAAGTTGAATAGTTGCAGCTTGAATATGAAATGGTTGTTCTGATCCCGCCCCTCCATGGCATCCCTATGCTTGATTGTAATATGTTGGCTGCGTGTAAGCAGCTTGTGTGGGTGGGGCTGGAAGAGCAGGAAATGACGTAGTCGCTTGTGGAGCGGGTAGAGCCGGAAATGATGTAGTGGCCTGTTGTTGGTTCTGGTTATTGGATTTATTCCGACCACGACGACCGCTCTTACACTCTCTAGCCCAATGTCCCGCTGCACCGCATTTGTGACAATTTCCACGTTTCGGATTATCCCTGTTTCTGTTATTGTTTTGACCACCCTGCTGTCGTACATACTGCATCATTTGTTTTGAGCTAGGAGCATTATTACCAGTGGAGAAAACATCATTCCTATGCATAGCCATTATTTTGTTTATAGTTGACTTCCAGTCGTTGGTGCTCCAGTCAAGGACTGATAGTTTGTAGGCGGCTTGAACATTCGGTCTTAGATTTTGCACAAAAATTTGAACTATGAGACATTGATGTTCATCTCGCTTTATTCCAGCATTGATATCCCATGTTTGTATGAACCTCTGGATGAATTCTGGCACTGACTCTCTTGCTTCTTGAACGCAGTGAATTACCTTTGAAAAGTCAGCACGCTTTCGTGCACATTTGGTTATTGCATTTTTTGCTTCCACATTTAACCAATCAGTCAAGGTTTTGGTTGGGGGCCACTGGCCACCCTCAACAGCTTCAGGGAAAACAAACTCATCTTTAGACATGATCCATTCGGTTTTGTATGTAAATCGGACCAATTGTTGAACATCAGGTATCAGACAGCTATAAACCGTACATACTTGTTCTAGCCAAATCCAATATTCATCTGGGCTTGTAATTGGATTGGGAGCTCTGCTTGTCATATCTATGATTTCAGAAGGAGTCCATGGTTTACAGACTGCTGTGCTGCCAATCATTATTTTAGGAGCATTTATTAGAGAAGCTTGTGATTCTTCTGAGATAGGGGTCTCTGATGTTATTTTTCTGTGGGTTTCTGTAACTCTGCTACTCCTAGTCAGATATCCTCTCATTGTGCCTCTCCTTTGTCTCGTGTGTGTTTCAGAAACAGCCTGCTTTGTTTTTGGTTTCACAGCCTGGCCCTCCTCGTCACTAAGGTCTGTGTAAGGCTCCTCCTCTCTGGGCCTGGCTCGCTCTCCTTCCGAGTCTGGCTCACTCGACTGTCTGCTCTCTTCCTTCTCCTGTCTCTGTCTGACCTTGACTAGTTTTTCTAAGTCTGCCGTCTCTCTGTCCCTCTCATCTTTATCTCTCTTTTCTTGCCTGATTCTCTCTTTTTCTCTGAGCTCTCTCTCTATCTCTTCCTGTTGCTTTCTCGCCCTATTTTCGGCTGCCTGAGCCTGCCTTGTCCTCTCTTCAGCGGCCTGTCTCTGTCTGTCCCTTTGTTCAGTGGCCTTTCTGACCCTTTCTTCTTCTACTGCAGCTGCTATTAGGATAAACTCGTCATCTGCTTTAGTTTGTGATGTGCTTGGTTGTTCATCTATCTCAGCATTGCAAGAGGGCCTTGTATTTGAAAGTTGCGGAAAGACGGAGATCGCTTTTTCATTGTTTTGTTGTTCCGGCAGTGTTATCCCGACTTCGGCTAAAATATTCATCAAATCACAAGGAGCGGGAATTTTGGCTTGGCGCTTTGCCCAGCCATACATCATAGCTTTTGCACAATTTTCCAAATCATCAACATGTTGCTGCTTTATCTTAGCCATTTCTAAAGCTCTAGTTTGCAACTTAGCTTTCAGTACAGGCATATGAGAGGCAGTAACACATGTAGCAGTCAGATCAATCATCTTTCTTAAATCATCCGGCCCAATCTCGCAGCTTTTGTCACGCACTCTCACACCACATCTTTCACGGGCCACAGTCAACCACACTTGAATACACTCATTCATGTATCTGAAATCCCAGGATAGATTTCCAAAACTAGAGTTAACATTCATTTCAGCCATTTGCAGCTTCTCTCTCTCGAATGCTCCCTCATACGGCCACATGCCATTTGTCCATTCACACATAAGAGAAGTGAACGGAAACACGAAATCCCATCCTTTCAGTCTACCGATGAGTCCAGCTGGCACATGCGGCGAAAACATTGCTTTGAATTGTGATATCTGGTCAGATGTGTATGTGTGTGTGCCTGCTCCGGCATGCTGCGTATCAATGACAGGTTGACCATCTAACTTCACGTTAGTTCTTCGATCTTCTACCGAAAGATGTTTTGTCTTTGACTTAGCCTTTGCTGAGTCAGTTTGCATGATTTCAGGTTTGTCTACTGCTTTGGACAGATCATTACCCATTTTCGCTTGCGCAGTAGGACATTACATATACAGTCAAACAGATTTCAAACCACAATACAGCAGCATCAAAGGTCAGTCTCCACACCTTTCTAACTACAGCAGTGGTGATCTGAGGTAAAAGGATGATAAATGTACTTGTGTATACACATTTAAAATCAACGTTTCCAAAGGACACAGAGTAGATCCCCAATCTTGATTCAAACGAGGGTGTATTTAAACTCCCCCCGAAAATGTCTTTTCTAAAGTTTTAAACCATAGGTGGGTCTCTCTGTGCCGAGTGCAGCCCGAAACTGCCCCGGAAACAAACAGCCACGTAGTGGCAATGCAGTGGGTCATAAACCCAACCTGCCCCCCTTCAGATCCACACACTGTACACTGCTCTGTAATCAATTATTGTTACAGCTCCATTTATTTTTTACACCATTGTCAGCTTTCTTGATTTCTCACTTTAAATCAATATGCCGAATTGAACATCTAACTGGGACGTTTGTATGACACATACGTTCCAAACAACGCCAGAGGTTTCAGCCAGGACTTTGTCCCCAAGACACTGAAGCTCCTGACCCCCTGGTGGGTCTTAGATGTTTTTATATTCCAGGCAGATTAAATAAGCACATAGTTTTTTATGATTTCGTCAAACGCAGACATGGTAAGGCATAGTAATAAAACTTTGCACTTACCACGTCTTTGTTCTGTTGAAATCCTGTTCGTGACGCCAATTGTTGTGGAGAAATTGCTGAAGTCAAAGGTCAATGGTTAGGTCAGGAGGGAAGAAAGTGTTCAGGAGCCTCTGATGTCTTATGCTGTATTATTTATTTATGCTTGGCCAAGGAGAACTAGAGACACTCTCAAAGTACACCTGAAGTGCTTGAGTCGGTCTCGCATTCTGACGAACTCATGATGGTGGATATACTTTAAACCTAAAGATCACACCCCAAATACTATACGCCCCAGAATTAGTCAAAGAGAATGTCTTTGACTCTTGGAGATGTTATTGTCAACATATTCTAGTCTGGGGACACAGATGTCCGCTTACGCAGATTGGAACGGCAACAACTAGCTATCTATTATGACTAGGAAGGCAGCCACAGGTCTCTGTGACCCTGGCCACCACAGTGAGATATGGTGGCACCTAGTCATAAGACAAACAGTTAATACTGCCGTGGATCACAAGGCCCACACGTGGCCTCACCTACTAAGGATAGAAAATTCCATAACAGTAGGAGAAGTAGTTTAAATTGTGGGTCTGTAGAAATATTTAAAATTTGTATGATGTATTTGTATTTTAATCTGTAGCAGTAGGAGAAGTAGTTGTAGTAGTAGAAGGATTGTAGAAGGTTAGTGTAGAAGTAAAATGAGCTGAATGTCGTGATATAATTTTTATTTCTGTAGTACAAAATTTGTGGAAGTAGTTGAGAGCTGTTAAGAAGAGTTTTAAGTCTTTTATTTTGAAGGGACTCTTATTTTGAAGGGAGTCTTTTGTCTTATGTGTGTCAATCTGTGTCTGTGTCCCCTGCCTCTCTGACTGTATGTGTGTGTGTGTGTGTCTCTCTCTCTCTCTCTGTGTGTGTGTCTCTGTGTGTGTGTCTGTGTTAATGTCTGTGTGTGTGTGTGTGTGCATGCTTGTGTCTGTAGAAATGTTCTAAATGAGTTGAGTCTAAAAAAATGTTGAATATAAGTTTTATAGTACAAGATCCTGTTGAAATGTGTAGTTTGAATTAAGTCTGTAGTAATGTAGAAGTCATTTAAATTGTAGGTCTGTAGAAATATTTGAAGTTTGTATAATGGATTTGAAATGGAAAAATATTTGTAGAAAAAGTTGAATAATTTGTAGAATATTAATAGTAGAATTTAGTAAAATAATAGTACAAGATCTTGGTGGAGCATGTTAGCATTAGCTTGTTGGCATTAGCATGTTATCCTTAGCATGATAGCGTTGATGCGCTAGAAATTAACATTAGCATGTTAACATGAGCAATTAACATTACCATGTTAACATTAGCATGTTAGCGCTGATGCGGTAGCAATTGACATTAGCATTATCGGCATTAAATGGTAAATGGTAAATGGACTGTACTTATATAGCGCCAGTCTAGTCTTCCGACCACGCAAAGCGCTCTACACTACATATCTCATTCACCTCATTCACACACATTCATACACTGATGGCATTGGCTACCATGCAAGGTGCCAACTGCTCATCAGTTTGCGGATCTAAGCATTCATACACATTCACACACCGATGGCGCAGCCTTCGGGAGCAATTTGGGGTTCAGTGTCTTGCCCAAGGACACTTCGACATGCAGACCGCAGGAGCCGGGGATCGAACCGCCGATCATCTGATTGGTGGACGATCCGCTCTTGCCTGTGAGCCACAGCCGCCCATTAGCATGTTAGCAGTAGCCATTAACAGTAGAAAAAAATTCAAAAGAAATTTTGAGTGTGACTGACTCTGGCCCCGTCGCCCCCATAGATTATTACTGACACTGCTCAGAAAATTCAGTACTAATACAACAAGCTGTGTCATCATTGCCTTTTTACTGGGCTCTTATTTGAAGGAACTCTTATTTTGAAAAACTTGTCCTGTGTGTGTGTGTGTGCGTACATGTGTGCTTATTCTGTGTGTGTGTGTGTGTGTGTGTCTGCCTGTCTGTCTGCCTGTGTGTGTGTGTGCGTGCATGTGTGCTTGTCCTGTCTGTGTGTGGGTGCATGCATGTGTGCTTGTCCTGTCTGTGTGTGTGTTTGTGTGTGTGCCTGCTTGTCTGTTTGCCTGTGTGTGGTGTGTCTGCGAGAGACAAGGATAAAATGGCCGACATTAAAAATGTAGTCTTGATAGTTTGATATCATACAGAGACTTCAAAAAGTTAGTCAAAGGCATGCTTGAGGTTGCCAAGCAACAAGGGTGAGCTGCAGGTCAGATTAGTTAGACACAGGTGCTGCATGCTCTGTCTGTCCCACTGAGATGCACAGTATATGTCTGAATGATCCCCTCGAAGGGTGGCAAAAAACAACCTATAAGGTTGTTTATAACAACCTATAAGGTATGCCTAGCGCTAACGTGCTAGCTGCTCTGCTGTCTCTGTCTATCATTTTAGACAGACAAGTTCAAATTAAGGGCCAAGAACTACTAAAATGGCTGCCGCTCGGCTTCTGCCTGCTGGCCCCTCCCCCCTCTCCTCCTTCAAGCAGGCTGAGGTTGCCAAGCAACCAGGACCAACTGTTATCAGGAGAGCAGTTACTGCACCTGTTAGAATGTCAGTTACAAATCCTGACAGGAGACAGAGAAAATGCTGAGACCTTCCCTCGAACAGGAAGGATTTCTGGCCAAACTGTATTTCCAATCATTAAACTGGCTTAACCTGAAACAGGCTGAGCCCTTCCTAAACGTCTACATAGGCATTTTGTGTCGATAAATGAAGAAATGTGCTCTTGGTAGCAGGGCCGATCTTAGCTATGGGCAATGTGGGCGACCGCCCAGGGCGCAATCTCCGTGAGGGGCGCCCGAGCGGCCGAAAAAGAAAAACCTCGCCAATTTTCTATACCGCTCATAAAGTTAGCGGAGGGGGGGACCATTTGGTTGGCAAGGTGGAGGGGGGCGGCAGACAAACCGATCCCAGGCGCAATTTACGTGAGGGCTCGCCCAGGGCGCATATGTGGCCAGGACCAGCGCTGCTTGGGAGCAATTGAAAGAAGCGGTACGTCTGCTTTCCTCCAGAAAATCTCCCGCCTTTTTAACATGGGAGTCTATGAGGGTGTTGATGGGTGCTGCTGCCAAATCTTTGCGTCTCGAGCCAAACTATATATCTGACAGCTTCAACACTGTTATCACTGCAACCGCCTAGAATTTTCCTACGTTTCTATCTATAAATTGATTTCAGTAGCTTCACATTGCGGGCCACAGTTGCAGTTTACACATTTATTTTCGACGACTTTTTCTCTCCCTCTCCACTGTAGTGATGACATCACGCACTCTAGCTCTGGAAAGTTCTCGCAATACACACCCATTCATTTTTTGGCGTTGTTTTTGGCGATTTTTGGCATAACCGTTTGCCGAAACTCTTAGAAAAGTCATAGCCATCGATTCCCGGCCGAGCCGCACGTTTTGATACCCGTTTTGTGTATGTGCGACAAAAAATCTGTTGGGAGTAGCGAGACAAAAAAAGGGCGGAAAAATAAGCAGCGGAATAAGCGTGGTGGATAACATATAGTGTGCGCCTTACACGCACACTCAATAAGTTGTTGAAGAAGAATAAGCGCAGTGGATAACATTAGTGTGCGCTTTCAGGCACACTCAATATACTTATACTTGCATATTTAAAATACCCCACTACTGTGAACATTTGCACATTTGTGAACATTTGACTGGTACTTACCATCACTGCACAGCTGTACTGCTCTTTTTAC
>JAFMOB010000333.1:115940-145160 GCA_018985215.1 Larimichthys polyactis | reverse complement strand
TCTGTCAACCAGTGAATCGTCACGCATTTGTACCGATTTTTTTTAATCGTGTCATGATGCATCGTTACATCCCTACTGATTATTGATCGTCTCTTTCAGGGAGTGAAGAAGAGTGCGATTGGTCAGAGGATTGTGTCCACATTGCCCTACATCAGACAGGAAGTTCCCATCATCATTGTGTTTCGAGCGCTGGGTTTCGTGTCAGACAGAGACATCTTGGAACACATCATCTACGACTTTGACGACCCTGAGATGATGGAGATGGTCAGTCTGATGAACAGTTAATCAGCAAATAAACACAAATGATTCCCACTAACACTGTTATGACAGTTTAGAAAGTCCGCTAGACATTTTTATGGAACTTTAAAGGTTTATTTTGTGTGTTTAACTATGATGTCAGCAGTGATGTCACTGTATTTCTAGGTAAAGCCATCTCTGGACGAAGCGTTTGTGATCCAGGAGCAGAACGTGGCATTGAACTTTATCGGCTCCAGAGGAGCGAAACCTGGTGTGACGAAAGAACGAAGAATCAAATACGCCAAAGAAGTCCTGCAGAAGGAGATGCTGCCGCATGTCGGAGTCAGCGACTTCTGTGAGACCAAGAAGGCTTACTTCTTAGGGTGAGTCCTACCTACCTCAGGATACCTGTACAGGTGATCTACAGGTGTCTGTGGGAGAAGGCTTACTTCTTAGGGTGAGTCTGTCAGTGTTGTTGTATTTGACCTGGTGTGTTACTATGTTATCAGGTACATGGTCCACAGGTTACTGCTAGCGGCTCTTGGCAGGCGAGAGCTGGACGACAGAGATCACTATGGCAACAAGAGGCTGGACCTTGCTGGACCGCTGTTAGCGTTCCTGTTCAGAGGGTGGGGCTTTGTCCATCAATTATCATCACCTTTAACCACGACTCACTCACCTGTAATAATCAGTACACACAGACAGTGAACAGACATTCACTGAAGACATCAAACTGAAGTAACATCTGAAATATTTCCAATAAAAATTACTTAAAGTAAATTCACTGCAGATTCAGATAAATCAGGTTGTACCTGCCTGAATTTAAAATCTAAAATTATATAATCACAATAAACACTTTTTCAGCATGTTTAAGAACCTGCTGAAGGAGATCCGGATTTACGCCCAGAAGTTCATCGACAGAGGAAAGGATTTCAATCTGGAGCTCGCCATTAAAACCAGAATTATCTCAGATGGCCTGAAGTACTCTTTGGCTACCGGAAACTGGGGTGACGTAAAGAAAGCTCACCAGGCCCGAGCGGGAGTGTCACAGGTGAGAATACCTGTCTCTATCTGAAACTTGTAAAGAAGTGTGACGTTCATTGGACAAACCAATGTGGCTTATAAGTTTGGCTGAAGACAGGTCACAGCTCAGAAGTCTGACATCAGTCTACGATATGAACACATGTCAGAACAACCTTCATCAGAGATGGTCTCTGTCTGTATCACCGTGTACTGAGCTCAGCATGTCATTGTGTTATTTTTCTGTTTGTAGGTGTTAAACCGTCTAACATTCGCATCCACTTTGTCTCACCTCCGTCGAGTCAACTCTCCAATCGGCAGAGACGGCAAACTGGCAAAACCGAGACAGCTGCACAACACACTGTGGGGGATGGTGTGTCCGGCCGAGACTCCTGAGGTAAAAACACCACAAATTATTATATTAAAACTCACAGGAGCCCCAAAAATGTCTGTACACACAAACCACCAATACGACCATAGGACAGCTGTCAGTCAGGTGGACGTTTATTTCAAAACACAAACATGAAGTCATTCTCTCATGTTGAATAATGTACATAGGAGTATTAGTCACAGGATGATACGCTTTCATTTACAGTTATGTTTACTACAGTTTCAGCTGTCACACTCTGCATCAGCTAAATATGTAACATTTAGCCCAGTATTCTTTCCCTTTTCCTTCTGTAATCTCAAACTAAATGTTATGCGTACCATACTGTATATAATATTTGTTATATTTTTCCATTGGTTCAAGGTGGGAGGTTCTCTAGGAAGCCAGCATCTAGTTATTGCCTTTTTACTTTCTGCCATAAGAATTACCGGCTGCATTACCAAGTGAGCTAAACAACACACTGGTTGTATTGTATTGTTACTTATGCAGAAAGGAAGAATATTTTATTGCAGTGGACTGGTGTAAAAGTACCAACTGTTATAGGCTGGCAAACAGTTGTGTTTGATCTAGTGCCATTAGAGTATGTTACATGTATATTACATTAAAAACAGACCAGTTCTGTAAAGTGTGGGAACCTTATTTGAACTATGTAGAGTCTGGTGTCTCTAATATCATGCTGCAGGGATTTTCTTAATTGCTCATACCGCACATTAATACAGTAATGTAAGTTTTTAATTATTATTATTATTATTATTGTTTTGTTTTGTTTGCTTGTTTTTTTATTTTTGTGAACCATATTATGTAACCAACCTTTACTAGTAAAAGTGAAAAATTAATAAAAATGTAAAAAAAAAAATCCGCCATGTTGACAACTGATTAACAAACTATGTTTCAGGGTCACGCTGTGGGTCTGGTGAAGAACTTGGCCCTCATGGCCTACATCTCTGTGGGCTCTCAGCCATCTCCCATCCTGGAGTTTCTGGAGGAGTGGAGTATGGAGAACCTGGAGGAAATCTCACCTGCTGCCATTGCCGAGTCAGTCACTTCAGCTTCATTTATTTTACATCTCATCTGTGTCTTTAGTCTGACTCAGCTCAGTTCATTCGTCTGTAAAACAAACTCACCTGCAGAGGGCATCATCACTTTTAGTCACAACAAAAATAGATAGTTCAACCAAACATCACCATCTTGATATGTCACTAACATAGATTATCAGTGATCAAACACTCAACATTTAAATGACTGTATATGTGACATTACGTTGTTTATTTGTCTTTTAATTTTTTTAGTGCTACTAAGATCTTTGTGAATGGCTGTTGGGTCGGAATCCACAAAGATCCTGAACAGCTGATGAACACGCTGAGGAAACTCCGCAGGCAGATGGACATCATCGTCTCCGAGGTAACCAAAACACACAACAACAACAGTCACATTCATTGTCTGTTGAATTTGATGATGAGAAACAATCAGCTAAGATTTTCTGAACATTTCAGGTGTCGATGATCAGAGACATCAGAGAGCGTGAGATCAGAATCTACACCGACGCCGGACGAATTTGCAGACCGCTGCTGATCGTTGAGAAACAAAAGCTACTGCTGAAGAGACGACACATCGACCAGCTGAAGGAGAGAGAGTACAACAACTACAGGTGAGATGCAAGATTGATCCTAACCTTTCACCCCATCACACACTGATGGTTCAGCCTTGGGGTGCAGTTTGGGGTCCGATATTTTGCTCAAGTACATTTCAAAATGAGTTGTATATCAAACCACCGCTCTGCCTCCTGAGCCACAGTCGTGAAGTCGAATTAATGTTTGTTTGTTGTCTGGCGGTTAGCTGGCAGGACTTGGTGGCAAGTGGTGTGGTGGAGTACATTGACACTCTGGAGGAGGAGACTGTGATGCTCGCCATGACCCCTGATGACCTCCAGGAAAAGGGTGTGGCCTATTGCTCCACCTACACACACTGTGAGATCCACCCGTCCATGATCCTGGGAGTCTGTGCCTCCATCATCCCCTTCCCTGACCACAACCAGGTACAAACACATAAAACAAACTAAGAGTTACGTAGACATGGCTCTTTGAATTATGGATGACCACCAGAGGAAGTGCTTTAGAGAGTGTAATTTGAACAAACTTATATGTGACCTGGGATGCCCAAATATTCCAACCAAGAGTACATTGACTTCATTGTCTCTTTTAGCTTAGCTATGAAAAGATCCCAGGTAGATATTTCATGACATTTCTCATATACACTACATCAACTCAGGTCACGTGACTTTGTTGATATTATGTACTAGAACTGCCTGTGACAGACTTTGTGATCATAGCCAGGTTGGGCCTCACTTCACATTTTATGAGCAGAAAACAGAAGCTGTGTGAAGTTCTGAGAAATAAATGGAAAGTAAAAAACATTAACGACATGCTAAAGAGGATGGTGATCGACGATGTTAACACTGTTCTCGTTATTCAGTCTCCCAGGAACACGTACCAGTCTGCTATGGGTAAACAGGCCATGGGCGTCTACATCACCAACTTCCATGTACGAATGGACACACTGGCTCATGTGTTGTACTACCCCCAGAAACCCCTGGTTACGACCCGATCCATGGAGTACCTACGCTTCAGAGAGCTGCCTGCAGGTAACACCCATACGGTCTGACAGATGATTGGTGCAGGCCGTTGGAGCGATGATCCGTACAGTGTTTTCTACTGATCTGTAGAGCCTGGGCTACGGACTTCTGACACTTTTTTTGTTTTTAAGGTATCAACTCCATCGTGGCGATTGCCTCGTACACGGGGTACAACCAGGAGGACTCTGTGATCATGAACAGGTCAGCCGTGGATCGAGGCTTCTTCAGGTGAGTTGATAACTTCTTCAGGTCAGTCATGTTAGTTTGAGTTTGTTTGTGCCTTAAAGCTGTTGTCTCCCTGCAGGTCTGTTTTCTATCGATCCTACAAAGAGCAGGAGTCTAAGAAAGGTTTTGATCAGGAGGAGATCTTCGAGAAGCCGACTCGTGAAACCTGCCAGGGTGAGAAACACTAAATATACTCAAATATTCAAACACAAACTCTCTGCTGATGTCTGAAGAGTTGTAGTTTGGTGCTTGTATAGTATGAAAACACCTGTCAGTCATCTCAGGTGTGATAGCAGCGTGCAGTCTGTGGTGGGTGGGGCTAATCTGACATCACAGATTGAGGAAAAAATTTAAATTGTTCTCAGGTATGAGACACGCCATCTACGACAAGCTGGACGATGACGGGCTCATTGCACCCGGCGTTCGAGTCTCCGGTGAGGACGTGATCATCGGAAAGACCGTGACACTGCCGGAGAATGATGATGAGTTGGACAGCACCAATCGGCGCTACACCAAAAGAGACTGCAGCACCTTTCTGAGAACCAGCGAGACCGGCATTGTGGACCAGGTGATGGTGACACTGAACCAGGAGGGCTACAAGTTCTGCAAGATCAGGGTAAGAGGACCGCCAAACCACACCTGATGGGAACACCTGAGATAGCTGACATTCTTTATGAAGTTTATCTATTTTTCATGCAGGTCCGCTCAGTCCGAATTCCACAGATTGGAGACAAGTTCGCCAGCCGACACGGACAGAAAGGAACCTGTGGGATCCAGTACAGACAGGAGGTAAACAGGAAGTCAACAGAGGGGGGACACAGGGGGGGAAGTTCAAAGGGGGGGGAACAGGAAGTACAGAGGGGGGAAACAGGAAGTCACAGAGGGGGGAAACCGAAGTCAACCGGGGGGGGAACCGGAAAGTCACAGAGGGGGGGAAACAGAAGTCAAAACCGGAAGTCAACAGAGGGGGGAAACAGGAAGTCAAAGATGGGGGGGGGAAACCGGAAGTCAACAGGGGGGGAAACAGGAAGTCAACAGGGGGGGGAAACAGGAAGTCAACAGATGGGGGGAAACCGGAAGTCAACAGAGGGGGGAAACAGGAAGTCAACAGAGGGGGGGAAACAGGAAGTCAACAGATGGGGGGAAACAGGAAGTCAACAGATGGGGGGAAACAGGAAGTCAACAGAGGGGGGGAAACAGGAAGTCAACAGAGGGGGGGAAACAGGAAGTCAACAGAGGGGGGGAAACCGGAAGTCAACAGATGGGGGGAAACAGGAAGTCAACAGAGGGGGGGAAACAGGAAGTCAACAGGGGGGGGGAACAGGAAGTCAACGAGGGGGGGAACAGGAAGTCAACAGAGGGGGAAACCGGAAGTCACCAAGGGGGGGGAAACAGGGAAGTCAACAGAGGGGGGGAACCGGAAGTCAACAGAGGGGGGGAAACCGGAAGTCAACAGATGGGGGAAACAGGAAGTCAACAGAGGGGGGGAAACCGGAAGTCAACAGAGGGGGAACAGGAAGTCAACAGATGGGGGGAAACCGGAAGTCAACAGAGGGGGGGAAACAGGAAGTCAACAGAGGGGGGGAAACAGGAAGTCAACAGAGGGGGGAAACAGGAAGTCAACAGAGGGGGGAAACCGGAAGTCAACAGATGGGGGGAAACAGGAAGTCAACAGAGGGGGGGAAACCGGAAGTCAACAGAGGGGGGGAAACAGGAAGTCAACAGAGGGGGGGAAACCGGAAGTCAACAGAGGGGGGGAAACAGGAAGTCAACAGAGGGGGGAAACCGGAAGTCAACAGAGGGGGGAAACAGGAAGTCAACAGAGGGGGGGAAACCGGAAGTCAACAGAGGGGGGGAAACAGGAAGTCAACAGAGGGGGGGAAACCGGAAGTCACAGAGGGGGGAAACCGGAAGTCAACAGAGGGGGGGAAACCGGAAGTCAACAGAGGGGGGGGAAACCGGAAGTCAACAGAGGGGGGGAAACAGGAAGTCAACAGAGGGGGGGAAACAGGAAGTCAACAGAGGGGGGGAAACAGGAAGTCAACAGAGGGGGGGAAACCGGAAGTCAACAGAGGGGGGGAAACAGGAAGTCAACAGAGGGGGGGAAACAGGAAGTCAACAGATGGGGGGAAGTCAACAGATGGGGGGAAACAGGAAGTCAACAGATGGGGGGAAACAGGAAGTCAACAGAGGGGGGGAAACAGGAAGTCAACACATAGGAGATAAACAGGAAGTCAACAGGAAGTCAACAGGCAGTAAACAGGAAGTCAACCATAGAAGGTAAACAGGAAGTCAACCATAGAAGGTAAACAGGAAGTCAACAGACGGTAAACAGGAAGTCAACAGACAGGAGGTAAACAGGAAGTCATACAGGGTAAATATGTTGGGTGTGTTTTGTTTTGAAGGACATGCCGTTCACCTGTGAAGGAATCACACCTGACATCATCATCAACCCTCATGCTATCCCATCCAGAATGACAGTCGGCCATCTGATCGAGTGTCTGCAGGGAAAGGTAGTAATCAATAACACCTGTACTGTTATGTACCTGATGACTCATAATCAATAATCAATGTGACGAGGTGGTAATAATAAGAATGTGCCGATAATAAATATTAATTATGTGTGTGGGTTTTTGACCCCCTGCCTGTGACTTGCAGGTTCATTTACATATTCAATTTTTGTTTGTCTTGTTTCAGGTTTCTGCGAATAAAGGTGAGATCGGTGACGCCACACCGTTCAATGACGCCGTCAACGTGCAGAAAGTGTCGAACCTGCTGTCTGAATACGGATATCACCTGAGAGGAAATGAGGTCACTCACATAAAGCACCACACAAACACTGATGAGTTTGTTTATGGTGAATCATGAAAGATTGATTTGTTTTCTGCTACAGAGGTCTGTTTGATTAGAACACGTCTTTAAGTTTCATGTTGTTGGTCCTATCAGACACACTAACCCTGAACCACATGTAGCTCAGATCTACGTTCAGTCCAGAAACTTGCGAACTGTTCGACTCTGATTCTGCTGGAGTTGATTATTGGTCATTAATCTGTGATCAGGTTCTGTATAACGGGTTCACGGGGAGGAAGCTGACGTCTCAGATCTTCATCGGCCCGACTTATTATCAGCGTCTGAAGCACATGGTGGACGATAAGATCCACTCGAGGGCTCGAGGTCCGGTCCAGATCCTCAACAGGCAGCCAATGGAGGGACGATCACGGTAAGTGAGATATTTCTTTAACTCTATCACCTGTGTGTCTCTGTCTCATGTGTGTCTCACCTGTGTCTCTTTCTCACCTGTGTGTCTCTCAGTGATGGTGGTCTACGTTTCGGGGAGATGGAGCGTGATTGTCAGATCGCTCACGGAGCAGCTCAGTTTCTCAGAGAGCGTCTGTTCGAGGCATCTGATCCGTATCAAGTTCACGTGTGTAACCTGTGTGGACTGATGGCCATCGCCAACACACGGACACACACGTATGAGTGTCGGGGCTGCCGCAACAAGACACAGGTAAACACAGTCAACAACCAATCACAGCAAGACACATGTGAACACGGTCAGCAAACAAATAACAGCAAGACACATGTGAACACGGTCAGCAACCAATCACAACAAGACACAGGTGAACACAGTCAACAACCAATCACAGCAAGACACATGTGAACACAGTCAGCAACCAATCACAACAAGACACAGGTGAACACAGTCAACAACCAATCACAGCAAGACACATGTGAACACAGTCAGCAACCAATCACAACAAGACACAGGTGAACACAGTCAACAACCAATCACAACAAGACACAGGTGAACACAGTCAACAACCAATCACAACAAGACACAGGTGAACACAGTCAACAACCAATCACAACAAGACACAGGTGAACACAGTCAACAACCAATCACAACAAGACACAGGTGAACACAGTCAACAACCAATCACAACAAGACACAGGTGAACACAGTCAACAACCAATCACAGCAAGACACATGTGAACACAGTCAGCAACCAATCACAACAAGACACAGGTGAACACAGTCAACAACCAATCACAACAAGACACAGGTGAACACAGTCAACAACCAATCACAACAAGACACAGGTGAACACAGTCAGCAACCAATCACAACAAGACACAGGTGAACACAGTCAACAACCAATCACAACAAGACACAGGTGAACACAGTCAGCAACCAATCACAACAAGACACAGGTGAACACAGTCAACAACCGATCACAACAAGACACAGGTGAACACAGTCAGCAACCGATCACAACAAGACACAGGTGAACACAGTCAGCAACCGATCACAACAAGACACAGGTGAACACAGTCAACAACCAATCACAACAAGACACAGGTGAACACAGTCAGCAACCAATCACAACAAGACACAGGTGAACACAGTCAGCAACCAATCACAACAAGACACAGGTGAACACAGTCAGCAACCGATCACAACAAGACACAGGTGAACACAGTCAACAACCAATTACAACAAGACACAGGTGAACACAGTCAGCAACCAATCACAACAAGACACAGGTGAACACAGTCAACAACCAATCACAACAAGACACAGGTGAACACAGTCAACAACCAATCAACACTTTTCAGTAGTCGGTGTGGGAAAAGTCTGAATGATATCTCTAACAGCTCACCATACACGTCTGTGTCTGTCCATTCATCAGATCTCTCTGGTCCGGATGCCATACGCCTGTAAGCTTCTCTTCCAGGAGTTAATGTCGATGAGCATCGCTCCTCGCATGATGACATCATAGTGGCTCAGCCAATCACGCATCATCTTACAGACTCTAATGATGACATCAGTAGCAGGAAGTTTGATGCTTTTATAGTTTCATGTTGTCTGTTTGTTTTTGTAAAAGTACAATAAATTTTCCTCTGAACATTGGTCACATAAGTCATCTTCTGAGTCCTCATTGGTTGGTCAGTCGCATAATCAGGTAAACAACCTGCAACTCTTAGTCCCGTTAGCTCATTTTGCTTTGATCTGTTAGTGATACATTAACTGATGGTGATAAATAAATAAATTCATGGACACGCAACACTTTGACTGTAGAAAACCAGCAGTTAGCTTGGTCTGGGAGAGTTAAATCAATCACTTCATTTATCAATTAAAAACCTCTGATCATGTAACAAAGTTTGTTTTTAACTGTTGAACAAAACAAGACTTGATGAGGATTGTTTGTTTTGTAGTGTTTTTTAACTAAAATCATCAAAAGCTGCGACAGCATGAACTCAAACATTCATCGTACTTCATCAGGTTGCCATGGTGATATAAAAACAAAAGATCAAACAATGAAAGTCATTGAGTCAGTCTTGAGTCATGAGCGCTGTGACCTCGAACAGGAGGGACAAAGGTCAGAGGTCGTGGGAGAGTCTGAACCAATAAAATTAAACCTGGTGTTCACTCTGATATATATTTATAATACAATACAACTTAATTTCACAGAAATGTTATTTGTCTATAGACAAACAATTCAGCAATAATCAATGAATGTTATTACAGATGTGTTTCTCTCAGGAATTCAAATAAAGGTGGAAGGCACTGAAAAGTTAGTCTTTATTTAGATGGTTACATCATAAAATCCTCGTACAAGTTAAGAGCTCAGTAACATTTGATTTTATTCAGAATAAAAATAGATAAAGAAGAAAGAGGGCAAAGAGGAAGAAAAACTGATGAAAGAGAACATTTGTTCATTTATTTCAGTTCATCTCTGAGCTCAGACAGAAAAGGATAAATGATAAACATCAAAGTTAAAGATTTTTAGTTAAAATGTAATTTTTTAAAATTCAGATAAAACAAAAAGGAAAATCAGTAAATTTCATTTAACCCTAACCCCTCATTAAAAATTGTGAAGATCCTGATCCTGTATTCATGATCTCTGCAGCTGATCACAGTTCATCTTCCTTCGTCACTGTAAGGAAATTACATCATAAATCAGAAGAATGTATCATTTCTTTGCAGTTTTCTAAAAAATATAGGTTATTTCGTTCATGACATTAGTTCCAGACATTTTAGTCAAAATGTCGTCAAGACAAGGCGTTTGAGCAAACTTGAAGGCCGTCGACATTAAGTCAAGACGTTTGGCCATCAACACTGAAATGTTGTTCTGTCAGTGCAGGAGATCTTAGAGGCCAGACAGGGGGCAGAGTTTGACCTGTAAATCACCTACCTGACACTTGCACAAAGTTTTAGCTTCCTGCGTCTGAGAACCTGTTACAGCTCACCATGGAAACGCACTGTCACCATAGCAACCACCAGAGACTGACTACACATGTATCCATGTTTTAAACACGTTGAGACTGAAAGTGTGAACACGAAGGTATCTGCGTCATGTTTTCTGTTTAATATCTGCTTTATGTTTTGTTCAGATTAAATTATTCTTAGAATGATAGTATTCAAATTAAATGTTTTTAAAGACTGCAGAGATAGAAGATGTGTCCTTCATTATTAAAGCTGTGTTTAGTTCAAAAACTAGTTAACACAGGGTAACACGAATAATAAAATACACATCAGGTTACATTGAGTGGAACCAGGACTAACAGCCAAGTTTGTATGTTGTTTGTTTCTCAATGACATCACAGTGGTTGCTACCTTTCTTGATGATGATGTCATCAATGGACTCGACGAGGTGAATTGCTCCGACAGCTGAAGCTTCTCCTTTAGAGTTGGCGGCGTGACACTCGTACGATCCTTCTTCTTCTTTGGTCAGAGGGGAGATCTGAAACAAAAACACAATCTTGATTGGTCCAACGGGCAGCTGAAGTCATGACATCACTTCCTGTAGTCAGTGTGAACACTGAAAGATTTAAACTGTGTGTCACTGACCAGCACCCAGCCAGTTACTTCATGTTTCTCTGGACCGACCTCTCGTCTGAATCGCCAGGTTGTCTCTGTCTCCAGGAAGAAGCTCCATCCTCTTCTTCCCATTGACGACCTGAAGGATATCATCATCATCAATTTACATTTTATATACAGTCGTCCCTCGCTATAATGCGGTTCACTTTTTGCGGACTCACTGTTTCTCAGATTTTTTAGTGTAATTTTGCATGCTTTTTTTTTACAGGGTACTGTACAGTATGAACGCGCATTGTGTTCTGCGTCCTAAATTGGCTAAGGGAGAACCACACATGTGTTCTGCGTCCTGATTAACTAAGGGAGTACTGTACAAAATGCGTGTAAAAAGGTGTATAAAAGTGTGTGGTTAGGGGTTTTACGGCCTTAAAACATGTATAATAATTATAAAACTTACTTTGCGGATTTCGTTTATTGTGGGTTATTTTTAGAACGTATCCCCCGCAATAAACAAGGGACCACTGTGTGTATATATATATATATATATATATATATATATATGCACTGAAAATCTGTCCTCTGTCTGTTATGAAGCTGTCGTCGCCCTCTTGTTTGTTTCTTTCCATGTCATCGAAGAATCCAGAGACTCTCTTGTCAGATACAAAAAACAGGCTGCAGCTTGTTCTTCAGTTTGCAGGAAAATTACGATCTGATGGAAAGTGCACAAACATCAACAGAAGAGTCTGAACCTGCAGAGCAAAGACACCTGAACACCTGAGGCTGCAGGTAGCACATGAGCTCACCTGGAGAGCATGTTTCTTTTATCCCTCTGACGTCTTCAACAGCATCATGTTCTTATATTTTTAGTCATGAAAGGAACACTTTCTATTCTGAAATGAATGGGGTCTACATACGCTAAAACCATGTTAGACTCTGACCAGTGATGAGATGTTTAGCTGCATGTCCCATTCCATCACTATCATCATCTGTCGAGGTGGTGTCCAAAAAATGATGTGGGCTTCAGAGACAATTGGACAACTTTCTGGGGAAAACCTGGTCTGATTAGGAGAGACGGCATTTATTACTCGACCAAAACCGTGACAACCCAGAGTTCCACAGAATCCTCTTCTATCTGACCATATTTTAAAAAGTTAGTTAAATTTTTTAATAGTTCATATTACTGGACTATAAACCTTTTGGCACAAAGCAGATGTTTATCTGATAGTGCTGTAGCCAAATTTAAGGAAGTGAGTCCTTCAGCATTGAATTCAATGCCATGTCTCAATGTAACAGAGGACTTGTCTGCTTCCTTTAGCCACTCACAAATAGACCATATTGTTGATAGTACTACAGGTTCATTACGGACAACTCTAGACTCTATTGCACCTCTGAAAAAGAAGACAATTAAACAAAGGAGGTTAGCACCATGGTATAACCAGCAGACTCGTAAATTAAAGCAAGAGACTCATAAATCTGAACGCAAATGGCCACTAAACTGGAAGAATCTCATCTAGTCTGACAAGATAATCTGAAAACATACAGGAAGGCTCTCCGTAATGCCAGAGCAGCCTATTACTCTTCTTTAATTGAGGAGAATAAGAACAACCCCAGGTTTCTCTTCAGCACTGTAGCCAGGCTAACAGAGAATCACAGCTCTACTGAACCATCTATTCCTTTAGGTCTAAGTAGCAATGACTTCATGAGCTTCTTTAATGATAAGATTATAACTATTAGAGACAAAATCCATCACCTCTTGCCCTCAACAGGCATTGATCTGCATTCTGATACAGCAAGTTTGGAAACAGCTGTAAAACCTGATATGTATTTAGACAGTTTTTCTCCCATCGACCTTCATCAAATAACTTTAATCATTTCTGCAGCTAAGCCGTCAACCTGTCTCTTAGACTCCATCCCAACCAGGCTGCTCAAGGATGTTTTACCTCCAGTTAGTCATTCTTTATTAAATATGATTAATCTGTCTATCTAAAATCACCTCCATTGTTCTAATTATCAGCTGTGAAACAGTTAAACTTTCTGTTTCCTGTTTTTTATTGTAGGCAGGCGTCAATGGACTCTCATTGTTTCTACAAACAGCAGGAGGAAACAGGAAGTCAGAGGAAACAGGACGTTAGAGGGAGAGACGCCATGCTGCAGCTCGGAAGAATCACGTCTGTGTCTGATATGTTCACATGAAAACATTCAGATTTACAACATTTCAGATCTTTTTGAAGGAACTGTTTGTTTTTTAATTATTTTACCTCTAGTTAGTAATTCTTTATTGGATATGATTAATCTGTCTTTATTATCAGGATATGTACCACAGTCCTTTAAGGTAGCTGTAATTAAACCTCTTCTTAAAAAGCCCACTCTAGACCCAGAGGTCTTAGCCAACTACAGACCGATATCAAACCTTCCCTTTCTGTCTAAGATACTTGAGAAAGCTGTAGCTAATCAGCTGTGTGACTTTCTCCATAACAATAGTCTATTTGAGGATTTCCAGTCAGGATTTAGAGTGCATCATAGCACAGAGACCGCATTAGTCAAAGTTACAAACGACCTCCTAATGGCATCAGACAAAGGACTCATCTCTGTACTTGTCCTGTTAGATCTTAGTGCTGCATTTGACACCATTGACCATCAAATTCTTTTACAGAGACTGGAACCTCAAATTGGCATCAAAGGAACCGCCCTAAGCTGGTTTAAGTCGTATTTTTTAGATCGATCTCAGTTTGTTCACGTTAATGATGAATCGTCCATGCAGACCAAAGTTTGTCATGGAGTCCCACAAGGTTCTGTACTAGGACCACTTCTATTTAGTTTATATATGCTCCCTTTAGGGAACATTATTAGGAATCACTCTATCAGTTTTCATTGTTATGCTGACGACACCCAATTATATTTATCAATCAAGCCTGATGAAACCAATCAGTTAACTAAACTCCAAGCATGCCTTAAGGATATAAAAAGTTGGATGACCTACAATTTCTTGATGTTAAATTCAGACAAAACTGAAGTTCTTGTAATTGGACCCAAACACCTCAGAAACTTTCTTTCTAGAGACTTAGTTACTTTAGATGGGATCACCCTGGCCTCCAGCTCCACTGTAAAGAATCTTGGAGTTGTTTTTGATCAGGATTTGTCCTTTAACGTCACATAAAACAAATTTCGAGGACTGCATTCTTCCACTTACGTAACATCGCTAAAATCAGACGCATTGTCTCTCAGGCGGATGCAGAAAAACTAGTCCACGCATTTGTTACTTCAAGGCTGGACTATTGTAACTCTTTGTTATCAGGCTGCTCTAATAAGTCTCTGAGGACTTTGCAGTTAATTCAGAATGCTGCTGCACGTGTTCTGACAGGAACCAAGATCAGAGATCACATCTCTCCCATTCTGGCTTCCTTACATTGGCTCCCTATTAAATCTAGAATAGAATTTAAATTCTTCTCCTTACTTACAAAGCTCTTCATGGTCAGGCACCATCATATCTAAAAGAGCTCATAGTACCTTACTACCCCTCTAGAACACTGCGCTCTCAGGACGCTGGGTTCCTTGTGGTTCCTTGTGGTTCCTATAGTTTCCAAAAGTAGATTGGGAGCCAGAGCTTTCAGCTATCAGGCTCCTCTTCTGTGGAACAAACTACTGCTGCTATAGGACTAGACTGCTGGGTCTCTCTTCTTCACTTCTTCCCTGGAGTTTCTGTCTCTGTCGTCCAGCAGGTTCTCGTGGATCGTGGCTGCTGCTGTGATCCTGCATGACGTCCACTACACATATTACTACTGTCATTATTGCTGCCATATCTCCATCACAGTTTATAGTTATTTTATGATTTGCTGCTGCTGATAGAGAGAGATCTCTATCTCTATCTGTCCCTCTCTATCTTTAACTCAATCGGTTGTGGTGGATGACTGTCTATCAATGAGCTTGGGTCTGTTCAAGATTTTCCTCGCCACTGTCACCAGTGCTTGCTCATAGTGGAACTGTTGCTCTCTGTAAAAGTTATTATAAAGAGTACGGTCTGAGCTGCTCTGTATGAGAAGTGTAATGAGATAACTTTTGTTTATGATATGGCGCTATAGAAATTGAATTGGATTGAACTGTTGGGTGATGATGGAGAAACTCACCCTCTTCCAGGTGAGGACAGGTGTGGGCACGCCAACCGCCTCACAGCTCAGGTACACCTGAGAGCCACTCACATTGTAGACCTCACCTGGAGGAGTGACGATGACCGGAACTGCAGACAGACAGACAGACAGACAGACAGACAGACAGTTAAGTTGAAGATAATTAAGCTGAAGTTTGCAGAGTTTCCACCTGAGTGTGAAACAGGATCAAACAGGTCGCAGGAATCTGTCAGAGACAGTAAATCCTCTGTGACCTCAGAGGAATTCAGTTTGCTCTGAGCGTGCTCAGTGGGGCTCTTCATGTACAAAACGAATTCAGTGTTTTCAGAGGGATGAAGGTGGATCATCATCATCATCAGTCCATGTCTGTCAGGCAGCAACGATAGAAACATTTGTTCATCAGAAACAAACTGAAATCCACTTTAATGATCTTCTGAGGTTTGAATCAAACTTAATAATGAACTCAATAAAACAAATGTTTGAGTTTTGACGTATGGTTAGGGTGAGACTTCATCAACGTCTACACAAAGATTCAAAGAAAATCAAATTTTAACAACAATGAACATCTTTCAGTCTTCTAATTCTTACCTGTCTCACCTGTGGGCTTCAGCCTCACCTGTGTATCAGTCTCACCTGTGGCGCAGCGACCCTTGTTCTGGACGGTGATGGGTTCTTTGCCCTGGGTCTCGGCTGTCCGGCTGGCGGTCTTCAGAGCACATCCGGTGCGGTATGTGACCCCGTCGGTCCCGCAGACCTCGTAGTTGCTCTTGCACGCGCAGACTCCAACCTTGCTCTTCTTGTCCTCGTCGCTTTTGACGCACTCCAGTCCGGAGCCGCAGCGGCGCGCTGCCGCGCGGCGTCCCCCGCACATCTCTCCCTCCGCAGCGGCGCAGACCGAACAACAGCCGCAGGAGTCCAGCATCGAGCCGGCGGGGCAGCCCTCCGCCGGGAGAGAGGCGCACTGAGCTGGATCACATGGTCCGCATCCCGGACCCGCCGAGACACGGACCGAGAGGAGCCACAGAAACGGAACCAGGACGGTGAGAGACTTCATGGTGGTCTGATAGAGATCTGTGATGCTGGTCTGAACTGAGTCACGGTCTGAACACACTGAGCTCTAATCTGCAGACTGTGAACTGTATAAGCTGCTGACTCCGCCCCACACACACCAAGACCTGATCCCAGACCAGATCCAAGACCTGATCCAAGACCAGATATAAAAACTGATCCAAGACCTGATCCCAGACCAGATACAAAAACTGATCCAAGACCTGATCCCAGACCAGATACAAAAACTGATCCAAGACCTGATCCCAGACCAGATCCAAGACCTGATCCCAGACCTGATATAAAAACTGATCCAAGACCTGATCCCAGACCAGATACAAAACCTGATCCAAGACCTGATCCCAGACCAGATCCAAGACCTGATCCCAGACCAGATACAAAAACTGATCCAAGACCTGATCCCAGACCAGATCCAAGACCTGATCCCAGACCAGATACAAAAACTGATCCAAGACCTGATCCCAGACCAGATACAAAAACTGATCCAAGACCTGATCCCAGACCAGATCCAAGACCTGATCCCAGACCAGATACAAAAACTGATCCAAGACCTGATCCCAGACCAGATACAAAAACTGATCCAAGACCTGATCCCAGACCAGATACACAGACCTGATCCAAGACCAGATACAAAAACTGATCCAAGACCTGATCCCAGACCAGATACAAGACCTGATCCCAGACCAGATACAAAAACTGATCCAAGACCTGATCCCAGACCAGATACAAAAACTGATCTAAGACCTGATCCCAGACCAGATACAAAAACTGATCCAAGACCTGATCCCAGACCAGATACAAAAACTGATCCAAGACCTGATCCCAGACCAGATACAAAAACTGATCCAAGACCTGATCCCAGACCAGATCCAAAAACTGATCCAAGACCTGATCCCAGACCAGATACAAAAACTGATCCAAGACCTGATCCCAGACCAGATCCAAGACAAAAACTGATCCAAGACCTGATCCCAGACAGAAACCTGATCCAAGACCTGATCCCAGACCAGATACAAAAACTGATCCAAGACCTGATCCCAGACCTGATCCCAGACCAGATACAAAAACTGATCCAAGACCTGATCCCAGACCAGATCCAAGACCTGATCCCAGACCAGATACAAAAACTGATCCAAGACCTGATCCCAGACTTGATCCAAAAACTGATCCAAGACCTGATCCCAGACCAGATCCAAGACCTGATCCCAGACCAGATCCAAGACCTGATCCCAGACCAGATACAAAAACTGATCCAAGACCTGATCTCAGACCAGATACAAAAACTGATCCAAGACCTGATCCCAGACCAGATCCAAGACCTGATCCCAGACCAGATCTAATGTACAGAGGAACAACACTGACTGAACAAAAACTCAAAGGATGAACATGTTTATTATGTCTCTGCTGATTATTAGAAAGCTGACTGTTACAGACCAGTACAGACCAGGAGAGACCAGCACCAGTCTGCTGTCTGTTGTTCAATTCATTCATTCATTCATCAGTGATCTAATGACACTTTCCATACAGAGCAGGTCAGACCAACTCTTTATAATATTATTTACAGCGACCAACAGTTCCAACATGAGCAAGCACTTGGCGACGGACACAAATTAATTCAGAGTCAAAGGTCGAGTTTATGAATAAAGAAAGAAAGAAAGAGTTTTCAGTACTCTGAGTATTTATTTGCAGTATTTGTTGATGAAGGCGGCCAGCAGGTCTCTGTACGGAGAATCTGATCGATGAGTTCGGAGATTCAGGACTTTGTGGATCATCGGAGAACGAAGAACCAGATTCTGACTGAGTCCAACCAGACTGGACATGAACCAGTACAGAGCCATGGACTGTGAGGAGGAGGAGGAGGAGGAGGAGGAGGATGAGGATGAGGATGAGGATGAGGATGAGGATGAGGATGAGGATGAGGATGAGGATGAGGAAGAATAGGAGGATGAGTAGGAGGATGGAGGAGGAGGAGGAGGAATGAAGAGGAAGAGGAAGAATAGGAATGAAGAGGAAGAAGAATAGGAGGATGAAGAGGAAGAGGAGGAGGAGGAAGAATAGGAATGAAGAGGAAGAGGATGAAGAATAGGAGGAGGAAGAGGAGGAGGATGAAGAATAGGAGGATGAAGAAGAGGAAGAGGAATACAAACTGGAGTTAGATCTGCAACATTTCAAAATAAAACAACATGACTAATCAATATATTCACTTCAACATGTGATATTTAATGTGATGGTTAACTTAGTTTCTCTGACATCAGCTGTGGTAGTTTTATCTAACCATGTGAACTCATGAACACCTGAAGTCATGAAAACAACATCAACTCATGAACAGATCTGATCTGGTCTTGGATCTGAACACATGAAGTCACATGAACTGACACTGACTGAAACAGTTGATTCTTTTGTCCGTTTTTGGTTTCAGCTCTCAGACGTGATGATTTGTTGTTTTCTGAACGCTGTTGTTTAAACTTTCGGATAATTTTCGTGGTTGCTATGTCATTTTCTATCCTTTGGTCACGCATGGGCCTTGACGTCACAGACAGTAGTAGCACTAAATCATATTAGAGCAGACTCTCTCTCTGCTGGAGGAGTGCAGGTGCCAGCCTATCTCAAAGTTGTCTGGTGACCAGGGTCGAAGAAACTCAATGTTGTCTTTATAGACATAATAGATAGCTGAAGGCTAAAATACACTGCATGCGGAACAGTTCTGCCACGACGACGGAGCGAATACGTTTTAATGTTAGTCAATATGTCAGCTCACACAGTCTCCGTCCCCCGCTGCGTCACGGCTCCGGAACGACGCCGGAGCACGGCGCATAAATTCAGCACAGAGCAGACCGTGCAGGGAAGGAAATCAGCTACAAAATAAAATACTCCGTGTTCACCACGGATCGAGTTTCATTACAAGAACACGTCATAATGGGCGGGGCCGACCTGAAGTCAACAGGTGAGGGGTATTCAGGTGTAATCATTGATGACACCTCACATCCTTTTTAAGGACACCAGAAAAAAGATGCAGCGTGGAATGTCATTGCAGGAGTCAGAGAGACTACAGCCGGCAATATCGCACGATTATGCGTGAATTCGCGAGATCTTGTGCGTTCTCGTGACGCTCGGTAGCCGGCGGAGACGCAACTGAGCGCATCACAAACGGATCATGTGTGATTTGGCGGACGGCAGAGTACGCAGCCGTTCCGGAGCGGAGTCGTTCTGCAGCCATTCCGCATGCTGGGTATTTTCGGGGTAACTGTTGACGATTTCTCCACAACAGTGGTGCTGAAAAGTATTTGACATTTTAATCTGCAGTCTGAGTGATACTTAAAATAATTGTATGTTAAACCTGATAGAATATGTCAGACTTTTATGGACTGGCTCAGGTTCTGGTTCAGACTTGAATCCTGCAGCAGAAACATGTTTTCAGAGTTTGTGCTGCAGCTCAGATCAAACATGCCTGAGGGTGTTTAATCTGATGAACACGTGACGCTCACAGGAATGTGTAAGTCAACACGTTCAGAAAAACTCAACAGATCTGGACATGAAACCTGCAGAAGTATGAAAACTCTGCTGCCTGCACCTTGACCTGGTGTTAGTCTGAACTAATCAGCTGTTCTGATTCGATTTGACAGACTTGAACTCACAGAGGGTACTGAAGCAGCAATGGGCACCATCAACACAGAGAACGCTCTGATGGCGTTTGTCACAAACCGCTGGAAACCAGACGGGTTAACTCTCTGAAGCGAAAACACCTGAAAAAGAAGAGCAGAGGGGGTCAGGTCACATGACATCATCAGGTCAGGTGATCACGGCTGAACAGACTGACCTCTACGATGAGCAGATTAGTGAGTCCAAGGCAGACAGGTAAGATCCAGGTGGAGTCAGGTAAAGTGAGGTCAGGGAACCACAGAGCGCCCCCTGCTGTAAGATCGGACTGCAGCGCTGCAGAAAACAGTTACAGCACTGTGAGTTAACGTCCTGGTTCAGGAGTGATCCAGGATCAATTTAATCCAGAGTCAGCGTAAGCTTACCGGACTGGTCCACACTCAGGTTCCGGAGGGCCAGAGAGAGGCTGATCCACAAAGGCAGCTGGACCCAGACCAGCAGACTGGCTTTGAAGGGGTGACAATTGTCTCTGATGTAGAGCTGAGAGATGATTCGATGAAGATTCTTCTTGAACTGAAACCTGAACAGACACAGCAAGATGTTATAGTTCTGACCTGTAACCTGGTTCTTCTCAGAGCCAGATCTCTTCAGGACCTGTGAGTCTTTGACACCAGGTTCTGGTGTTTCCACTGCATGTAACAAAGCTGGATGTTTCCTCTGTGACCCTCAGGGAACGGAAATACATGAACAAACTGCACAAAATGCCACCACAGCATGAAGAAGCACTGCCACATCAGTCATGTCCATGTCCGGGCTCTCCGTTCAGGTCTCTGCTGCCAGACTGAAATCAGGACCATTTCTCCCAACTGGACTTATCCCAAAAATAATCTGGGACCCACGGGACCTCACAGAGGTCATCACATCCGGGCCCAGAAATTCTTGAACTAGACCATCATCATGTCTGTGGGGGCTTCTGGTCTACAGAACTGGAACAAACCAGTTCAGGCCCATGTCTCAATTTAACCAAAAGAAGAAACATTTATTTACAAAATTAACAAATTGTTAAAGTTTCTGCTCTAAAAACAAGCAACATGTTGCACCTATGTTTGGTGCATTATCAACGTTAGCGCAACACACACACACACACACACACACACCTCTGCCCGGTCGACCCGTTTGTCTGAATGAGTCTACATCTACAGAAGTTCAAACTTCATATGTGATAGAACTTCTGTGTGTACAACATGTTAAGAACATGTTTCAACGTATACATTTAGAACATGTGTGTTTCCTGACGTTCTTACCGGCTCTGTCTCTCCGTCCATCCTCGCTCTCTTGCTCGGACTGAAACTTCGTATCGAAGCCTCTTCGCCAGCTCTGAGATCTCCACCTGCAGCGCTTCCACCTGAACATCACCTGGGCGTTACTATGGTTTTCAAGATGAGGACAAGCTACTGTAGACTGTATATGATCATATGTTCATATATGTGGAGGAGGAACAAATAGAATAAACTGTGTTTTGTCTCTTTGACAAGATGAAGAAGAAGAAAAAGGAGAAGAAGTTAATTATTCACATCCTGGTGAACTTTTTGATTGGTCGACTTCATCTGACTCATTAACATAATGCAGGTGGAGGTGACCAGAGACAGACAGACACGTGTCAGCATGTCTCCCCCTGCAGGAGGTGCCGCTCTCTACACTGATCATTGATTGGTTGGTTTCTGACACTGATTAATTAATTGATAAGTCAGCTGACTGCTCACCTGTCAGTGACATCATCGGTACTGATCAGCTATCAGTGACATCATCTGTACTGATCAGCTATCAGTGACATCATCTGTACTGATCAGCTGTCAGGTGTCTCGCTGAGTGGACTTGATTATTGATGAATCAGCTGATCCGGTGTGGCTCACCTTGGCGATGATGATCGTCTGGTAGACGGCGAGCGGCAGAGTGATGAGCGTCCGGACCGATAGTGTTGCCATGACAATGCTCAGCCACCACGGCAACCCGCTCACCTGCTGCACGCTTACCAGGAAGTTTTCGCACAGGTGAACCGGAGCTGACTCCGCAAGTCCGCCGTACCAGAACGCTGATCCGGAACCACCTGAGAGCCTCCGGACACCAGACCAGGTCCCCAGACCGGACAGAGTCCCCAGACCTGATGTGGTCCTGACACCTGATGTGGTCCTGACACCTGATGTGGTCCTGACACCTGATGTGGTCCTGACACCTGATGTGGTCCTGACAGGTGAGGTGTAGCAGCAGATTGCAACAGGTGCAGAGCAAGTGTGTCTGAGTCCAGGTGACATCTGGTTGAACGCAACAGAACAGGGTCTACGTACAGGAAGCTGAAGGACTGCGGACCTCATGGACCCCCTGAGACTCCACATGGTGACACCCCCCTGAAACAAGAAGACACAAAATTAAGACCAGTACAGACAGATACAGACCAGTACAGACTGATACAGACTGATACGGACCAGCACAGACAGATACAGACCAGTACAGACTGATACAGACCAGTACAGACTAGTACAGACTGATACAGACCAGTACAGACTGATACAGACTGATACAGACCAGCACAGACTGATACAGACCAGTACAGACTGATACAGACCAGTACAGACCAGCACAGACAGATACAGACCAGTACAGACAGATACAGACCAGTACAGACAGATACAGACCAGTACAGACTGATACAGACCAGCACAGACAGATACAGACCAGTACAGACTGATACAGACCAGTACAGACAGATACAGACTGATACGGACCAGCACAGACAGATACAGACCAGTACAGACAGATACAGACCAGCACAGACAGATACAGACCAGCACAGACTGATACAGACCAGTACAGACAGATACAGACTGATACGGACCAGCACAGACAGATACAGACCAGTACAGACTGATACAGACCAGTACAGACAGATACAGACCAGTACAGACTGATACAGACCAGCCCAGACAGCTACAGACCAGTACAGACTGATACAGACCAGTACAGACCAGCACAGACTGATACAGACCAGTACAGACAGATACAGACCAGCACAGACTGATACAGACCAGCACAGACTGATACAGACCAGTACAGACAGATACAGACCAGCACAGACTGATACAGACCAGTACAGACCAGCACAGACTGATACAGACCAGCACAGACCAGCACAGACTGATACGGACCAGCACAGACTGATACAGACCAGTACAGACAGATACAGACCAGCACAGACTGATACGGACCAGCACAGACTGATACGGACCAGCACAGACCAGTACAGACTGATACGGACCAGCACAGACTGATACGGACCAGTACAGACTGATACGGACCAGTACAGACTGATACGGACCAGTACAGACTGATACGGACCAGCACAGACCAGCACAGACTGATACGGACCAGCACAGACTGATACGGACCAGTACAGACTGATACGGACCAGTACAGACAGATACAGACCAGTACAGACCAGCACAGACAGATACAGACCAGTACAGACTGATACAGACCAGTACAGACTGATACAGACCAGTACAGACTGATACAGACCAGTACAGACAGATACAGACCAGCACAGACAGATACAGACCAGTACAGACAGATACAGACCAGTACAGACTGATACGGACCAGCACAGACCAGTACAGACTGATACGGACCAGCACAGACAGATACAGACCAGTACAGACTGATACAGACCAGTACAGACAGATACAGACCAGCACAGACAGATACAGACCAGTACAGACAGATACAGACCAGCACAGACTGATACAGACCAGCACAGACTGATACAGACCAGCACAGACTGATACAGACCAGTACAGACTGATACAGACCAGCACAGACTGATACAGACCAGTACAGACAGATACAGACCAGTACAGACAGATACAGACCAGTACAGACCAGCACAGACTGATACAGACCAGTACAGACTGATACGGACCAGTACAGACTGATACAGACCAGCACAGACTGATACAGACCAGTACAGACAGATACAGACCAGTACAGACAGATACAGACCAGTACAGACCAGCACAGACTGATACAGACCAGTACAGACTGATACGGACCAGCACAGACCAGCACACACGAGACACGAGACGTTTGAAGACGTCACGATGGACCGGAAATGATATGAAACCTTCTGGTCGGTCAGATCTAAGGTAAACGTACCTGGATGACGTCACCAGACTGTTTGTTTCACCTTCATCCTCACCGGCACGCGACTCACATATATGACGTCACACTATTTATGGCCGCGTGTCGGGTGAATGTGACGTCATATGGAAAATAAAATAAAATAGATAAACTGATTAAAAAAGTAAAATAATTAATCTTTCTCATAATAATAATAATAATAATTATAATAATAATAACACGGTCATCATCTGAAAGCCAATCTTTACCGGAAAGAACACGACTGAACCTTCACAATAAAAGAGCTGTCAGCTTCTATAAATATCTCATTAAATGTGTTAATGTGTGTTTGTCTTGATCTGTTGATCACGTGATCGATAGTTTTATTAGTGGAGGACCCCAGGTCTTCTTCCGCTCTTTTATTGTGAAGTGTGTAACCGGAAGTGACGTAGTGTCTGATCAGACATGGCGGAGTTCAGCCAGGTGAGCCTCCTGGCGGCTCTGCTCCTCTTCACGGCTCTGACGGTCCGGGACGTCTACCTCGGCAGACAGCGACCGGCCGACGGCCTCGGCCTCTCCCCGGATACCGTACTACCGGACACAGAACCGGGGAAACCCGCCAAGTCCTCCCTGTACACCGGACCGGTTCTGAAGGTCCAGTACTGGTGAGTTAGAGTTCTGTGTGTGGACTGACCCCACCTGACAGGTGTTCTGTGTGTGGACTGACCCCACCTGACAGGTGTTCTGTGTGTGGACTGACCCCACCTGACAGGTGTTCTGTGTGTGGACTGACCCCACCTGACAGGTGTTCTGTGTGTGGACTGACCCCACCTGACAGGTGTTCTGTGTGTGGACTGACCCACCTGACAGGTGTTCTGTGTGTGGACTGACCCCACCTGACAGGTGTTCTGTGTGTGGACTGACCCCACCTGACAGGTGTTCTGTGTGTGGACTGACCCCACCTGACAGGTGTTCTGTGTGTGGACTGACCCCACCTGACAGGTGTTCTGTGTGTGGACTGACCCCACCTGACAGGTGTTCTGTGTGTGGACTGACCCCACCTGACAGGTGTTCTGTGTGTGGACTGACCCCACCTGACAGGTGTTCTGTGTGTGGACTGACCCCACCTGACAGGTGTTCTCTGTGTGTGTGGACTGACCCCACCTGACAGGTGTTCTCTGTGTGTGGACTGACCCCACCTGACAGGTGTTCTGTGTGTGTGGACTGACCCCACCTGACAGGTGTTCTGTGTGTGGACTGACCCCACCTGACAGGTGTTCTGTGTGTGGACTGAACCCACCTGACAGGTGTTCTGTGTGTGTGGACTGACCCCACCTGACAGGTGTTCTCTGTGTGTGTGGACTGACCCCACCTGACAGGTGTTCTGTGTGTGGACTGACCCCACCTGACAGGTGTTCTGTGTGTGGACTGACCCCACCTGACAGGTGTTCTGTGTGTGTGGACTGACCCCACCTGACAGGTGTTCTGTGTGTGGACTGACCCCCACCTGACAGGTGTTTCTGTGTGTGGACTGACCCCACCTGACAGGTGTTCTGTGTGTGGACTGACCCCACCTGACAGGTGTTCTCTGTGTGTGTGGACTGACCCCACCTGACAGGTGTTCTCTGTGTGTGGACTGACCCCACCTGACAGGTGTTCTGTGTGTGTGGACTGACCCCACCTGACAGGTGTTCTGTGTGTGGACTGACCCCACCTGACAGGTGTTCTGTGTGTGGACTGAACCCACCTGACAGGTGTTCTGTGTGTGTGGACTGACCCCACCTGACAGGTGTTCTCTGTGTGTGTGGACTGACCCCACCTGACAGGTGTTCTGTGTGTGGACTGACCCCACCTGACAGGTGTTCTGTGTGTGGACTGACCCCACCTGACAGGTGTTCTGTGTGTGTGGACTGACCCCACCTGACAGGTGTTCTGTGTGTGGACTGACCCCACCTGACAGGTGTTCTGTGTGTGGACTGACCCCACCTGACAGGTGTTCTGTGTGTGGACTGACCCCACCTGACAGGTGTTCTCTGTGTGTGTGGACTGACCCCACCTGACAGGTGTTCTCTGTGTGTGGACTGACCCCACCTGACAGGTGTTCTGTGTGTGTGGACTGACCCCACCTGACAGGTGTTCTGTGTGTGGACTGACCCCACCTGACAGGTGTTCTGTGTGTGGACTGAACCCACCTGACAGGTGTTCTGTGTGTGTGGACTGACCCCACCTGACAGGTGTTCTCTGTGTGTGTGGACTGACCCCACCTGACAGGTGTTCTGTGTGTGGACTGACCCCACCTGACAGGTGTTCTGTGTGTGGACTGACCCCACCTGACAGGTGTTCTGTGTGTGTGGACTGACCCCACCTGACAGGTGTTCTGTGTGTGGACTGACCCCACCTGACAGGTGTTCTGTGTTTTCAGTATCTCCTGAGGGTACAGCAAAGTGTTCCAGGAGTACTCACGAGCCATCAGCCAGCTGTACCCGGACATCCGCATCGAGGGAGAAAACTACCCCCCAACCCCCTTCAACAGGTGGGTAAACTATCTTCAACAGGTGAGCTCTGACATAAGGTAACATGGGCTATCTAAACCTGTATGTACAACTGAGAGCCCAGTGAACCAGTGAACCCTTGTGTGTGTTCACACACCTGTGAACTGGGTCCACCTGTAAACCGAGTCCTGTGTGTCCTCAGGTGTGTTGGGAACCTGGTCTCCTACCTGAAGCTGCTCTCCATCCTACTCATCATCAGCGGTCAGAACCCGTTCATCCTGCTGGGCCTCGACACTCCGCGGGCCTGGACCTGGAGTCAGGACAACAAGGTAGCTGTTACCATGGTAATGCAAGCCTGAGCTGGTTACCACGGAAACAGTTGTAACTCCATCACTGTGTTTCAGATCTTCTCCTGTCTGATGGCCTTCTTCCTCTGCAACATGATGGAGACTCACTTCCTGTCTACGGGAGCCTTCGAGGTCACTCTGAACGGTGAGTTCTGATTGGTTCACACCATGACATCACCATGACATCCCCATGACCAGTGGGAACCACACATACAAACACGTCCGTCTCCGGCAGGTTTCTTCTTCTTCAGTTAGAGTCTCGTTGCTCTGTGTCAGTCAGCTGACCTTGTAGTCTACTTGCCATCACTCACATCACTTCCTGTTTCCTGTCTCTTAGACGTCCCTCTGTGGTCGAAGCTTCAGTCAGGTTATGTCCCGAACATCCAGGAGATCTTCCAGATCCTCGACAACCACCTGAAGATGAACCAGGTGGATCCCATGAGCTTCACCTCCTCGTAGACATACAGCCCAGGTAAACACCGACAGACAGGTAAACACAGACAGACAGGTAAACAAAGACCGATAAATACAGGTAACCCCTTCACCTGTCTCTCTCTCTCATCTGCCTCTCTCTCTCTCTCTATCTCTCTCTGTCACCCGTCTCTCTCTCTCTGTCTCTCTCTCATCTGCCTCTCTCTCTCTCTCTATCTCTCTCTGTCACCCGTCTCTCTCTCTCTCTCTCTCTCTGTCACCCGTCTCTCTCTCTCTGTCTCTCTCTCATCTGCCTCTCTCTCTCTCTCTATCTCTCTCTGTCACCCGTCTCTCTCTCTCTGTCACCCGTCTCTCTCTCTCTGTCTCTCTCTCATCTGCCTCTCTCTCTCTCTTTGTCTCTCTCTGTCACCCGTCTCTCTCTCTCTGTCTCTCTCTCTCTCTCTGTCACCCGTCTCTCTCTCTCTGTCTCTCTCTCTCTCTAACCTGTCTCTTTCACACCTGTCTCTCTCGCCTGTCTCTCTCACTCACTTGTCTCTCTCTCACCTGTCTGTCCCTCTCTCTCACCTGTCTCTCACCTGTCTCTCTCTCTCTCTCAGCCGTACTGTGTTCAGGTGTCCAGTGGGGCATTTGGACGTTGGCGTTCATGAAGGTTCGGTCTTAAAGCAGACTCTGCGAGGCCCTGCCGGATGTCCCCTGCCACGAATGGAGCGCTCCCTCTGCACCAGAACACAGCTCAGCACTACTGTACCCATGATGCACCAGCTGTTCTCTCGGACCGTTCTGGACTCGTTGGTTCTGGTTCTTTGGTTTTATTTATTCAGAGTTCAGCAGGAACACAAACACGGTACCACTGTTCTGGACAGGAAGTGATGTAACGAAAATAAATTGTGATGATGTCACAATGACTCATCTGTTTTTTTGGTGGCGTTGAATCTGTGAAATGTCTGAAACAATAAAAGTCATCAACATGAAACACCTCAGGCTTTTAATGTGAAAACAGGAAGTGGCTCAATTTCATTCAGAGAAAGATAAGATAAGATAAGATAATACTTTATTTATCCCACAACGGGGAAATTAACAGCAGCAAAAAAAATAATCAAGAAGAGAAACACAAATGTACATATTTACAAAAAGTACTAAAGTAGAATGTACAGATTTACAAAACAAGTACTAAAGTAGAACATAAACGAAAAAAACAAAACAAACAAGAACAAAAAATAACAATGGGACATGAACAGGGTTAGGTGTTGTAAAGTCTCACAGCAGCAGGGATGAAGGACCTGCTGAACCTCCTTCTTACACTGTGGGTGTAGCAGTCTGCTGCTGATGGAGCTGCTCAGGGACCCACAGTGTCATGTAGGGGGTGAGAGGGGTTGTCCATGATGGATGTCAGCTGAGCTACGTCCTCCTCTCACCCACTTCCTCTATGGAGTCCAGAGGACAGTCCAGGACAGAGCTGGCTCTTCTAATAAGTCTATTGAGTCTGCTCCTGTCCCTGTCCGTGCTGCCCCCTCTCCAGCAGACCACAGCATGAAGGATGGCTGAGGCTAAATACCGGACTGCTATGATGACCTAATTTCCCTTCAGGGATGAATAAAGTAATCTATCTATCTAAATATGTATTTTCTGATGACGTCATGTCTGATTAATGATTTTTTATTAGAAAAT
>JAFMOB010000333.1:55940-110940 GCA_018985215.1 Larimichthys polyactis | reverse complement strand
CAGGTCACAGACTGATCCATCACAGGTCACAGGCTGATCCATCACAGGTAACAGACTGATCCATCACAGGTCACAGACTGATCCATCACAGGTCACAGACTGATCCATCACAGGTCACAGGCTGATCCATCACAGGTCACAGACTGATCCATCACAGGTCACAGACTGATCCATCACATGTCACAGACTGATCCATCACAGGTCACAGACTGATCCATCACAGGTCACAGACTGATCCATCACAGGTCACAGGCTGATCCATCACAGGTAACAGACTGATCCATCACAGGTCACAGACTGATCCATCACAGGTCACAGACTGATCCATCACAGGTCACAGACTGATCCATCACAGGTAACAGACTGATCCATCACAGGTCACAGACTGATCCATCACAGGTCACAGACTGATCCATCACAGGTCACAGGCTGGTCTGTAGTGATCAGTCGACTCTGTCTCTTTCAGGTCGATTCCGGGGATGATCAGCTGTCCTGTCTGTCTGGACTCGTACTCTGAGGTGAGACTCAAACACACCTGAGATCTGGACCAGGTGTAAAGACGGAGAGCAGCTCTTTGTCAGCGTTCCTGCTTAACGAACACTCCTCATGTGAACTTGAACATGTTAATTTAATGACGCACGCGTAACAAACATTTATTGACCTGAACATCCAGTCCAGACTGAAGACTTCCTTATTTGTGATTGGTCATTTGCTGAGGACTCCACCTCTGACCATTGTCATGTTGCCTGTTAGGTCAGTGTTCTGGACTTCTGTGTTCTGATTGGCTGTCCTGTCCTACACAGATCATAGAGAGCGGCCGATTGGTCGTTTCCACTAAATGTGGTCACGTGTTCTGCAGCCAGTGTCTGAGAGACGCTCTGACATCATCACACACCTGTCCCACCTGCAGGAAGAGACTCACCCACCGCCAATACCACCCGCTTTACATCTGATCACCATGACATCGCTGTGACATCACACACCTGAGCTGCTGCTGTTCTCCAGTGATGTCACCAGTGACATCAAAAGATTTTTTTTTTTTTTTTCAAAGACTTTGTTTGATCCTGATCGATGTACAGTACTGATGATTGATTATTGATTAGTTAGTTCTGATGTTTCGTTGATTAAATGTGTCGGTTTCAATAAATCACTTCTGTTCAAATCTGTTTGTTTACAAAACAACAACAGGTGAGTCAGAGAGGTTACATGACACTATCAGTCCTCGTCTGTCTCTGTCAGTCATCGTTGTGTCAGTCCTCATCTGTCTCTGTCGGTCCTCGTCTTCCTCTGTTGGTTCTCGTGTGTCCTCATATCAGTCCTCGTTTCCTCTGTTGTCTGTCTCTGTCAGTCATCGTTGTGTCTCTTCCGTCACGTGTGTCAGTCCTCATCTGTCTCCCTCTGTGGTTCGTCTCTCATCGTCTGTCCTTCGTCTCGTCTCCTCTTGGTTCTCTGTTCTAGTCCTCGTGTGTCTCTATCAGTCCTCGGGTCTATCAGTCTTGTGTCTCATCGTGGTCTTACAGTCATCAGTCTCGTTGTCTCGTCAGTCTGTCTCTCAGTCACGTTGTGTCAGTCCTCATTGTCTCGCGTCCCTCGTCTCTGTCAGGTTCTACTGATCTTGTGCAGCCACCATGCCTCTGATGAATAACGGCGAGGAAACAAACTGAGCGTGCTCTGTTCAGCCCCAAGCACGTTGTCCTCTGTTTATTTCTGGTTCTGACTCACCCTGACTGGTTCAGCAGAACCCTGTGGTCCATTAACTAGGTTCTGTTGTTGGTCCCTGACCCTGTCACTCTTTCAACTTTATTGTCAGCCCTGATGCATTCTGGGGAGCATGGTGTGTTTGTGTTTATCCTGTGACTCTGACTCACACATCACAAGACCAATGACTCACCTTCACCTGACACCAACTCTGCTGCTGATTGGCTGCAGGAACATCCAGTGTTGTGATGTCACACCTTCTGGAAACAACCAGAACAGATTTCAAACTGAGCTTCAGTGAAAACATCAAACTTTATTTTATTACATTTCATCTTCTAAACTAATACGTTTGATTTAATTCTTTTTTTTTATTGTTGATCAATATTTTAGTCTCATGATGACGCAGCACATTTCCTCATTATACTGTTCACGTGACTCTGAGGAAATTCCCTCTTTGGAAAGCGCCTCGTCATTCCTCGGCCTCTGATTGGCTGTCAGGGCGGGACTCCGTCAGCGAACCAATGGTAGGCCGCGTCAATGTTTACTTCTTGTGACGTTCATCGCGTACGTAAACATAAAGAAGAGGAACGTTTTCCAAGCTGCGTCACTAAGTTTCTCACTTCGTTTGTAAAAGTTCTGTTAGAGTCCGGTTCCGTCCGTTTGGTGCAGTCTGCTCGGTCCAGAGTCTGTTTGACTTGCTTCAGGATGTCGGTGACTGTGAAGGTTTACCTGTTGGGGAAAGATGAGGCGGTGAAAGAGGTCCGGAGGTTCGCGGTGGATCAGGACGTGTCCAGCAGCTTCGAGTACCTGAACCGCAAAACTGCAGGAGTGTTTAACAATGTGAAGGACTTTAACATGTTCTACAGAGGTAAATGTATAATTATTATAACACGTATAGCTACAACATACAGAAGTAAATATATTTGTAAATACACATATAAATATATAAATGTAATAATGTTTGAGGAGTGTTTGATAACCATCAGGTTTGTTTAAACTGAGTTTAGCCTGAGCTGACTGACACCTGTGTGGGCGGGGCCTGTGAGCTCAGGTGTGATGATGATGATGATGTTGTTGTTTCAGATGAAGATGGAGACCTGGTGGCCTTCTCCTCTGATGATGAACTAATGATGGGTTTGGCCTGCATGAAAGACACCACCTTCCGCGTCTACATCAAAGGTACAAATACCTGAACCTTACCCGATCATGACCTGAACTTTACCTGAACCTTACCCGATTGTTACTTGAATATTACCTGAATAACCTTACCCGATCATGACCTGAACTTTACCTGAACCTTACCCGATTGTTACTTGAATATTACCTGATTGCTACCTGATCATGACCTGAACCTTGACTGATTGCTACCCGAATGTTACTTGAACATTACCCTAACGTTACCTGAACCTTACCTGATCGTTACTTGAATTTACCTGAACATTACCTGATTGTTACCTGAATATTACCTGAACATAACCTGATTGTTACCTGAACCATACCTGAACATTACCTAATCATTAAAGTTATGTTGATGACTTTCAGAGAAGAAGGAGCACCGCCGTGACTTCCCTCTTCACGCCTTCCCTCCCTTCACCTTCGGACATCTTCCTCCTTCACCGGAGCGCCTATGGGCCCGCCCCCTCATATGACCCCGCCCCCACACATGGCCCCGCCCCCCGCCCTGCACCCTAATGTCACCTGTGACGGCTGTGAGGGTCCCGTGGTGGGAACTCGCTTCAAGTGTTCGGTTTGCCCGAACTACGACCTGTGCTCTGCCTGCCAGGCTCGAGGGACGCACACTGAGCATGCTCTGCTGCCTATCTGGCACCCGCTGCAGGTGAGCTGCTGCCTACGCCAACAGGTGATGCCACAGTATACCTGTCCTGTGACATCACTAGTTGGCGGTGGGTGTGGCCAGACTTGAAACCATTCAGTCGATTATTAGTCAGTGTTTCTATGCTTTAATTTTGAAATCCGTGCTTTGTGACTGCAGTGGTTTCCTCGGGGGAAGTGGATGAAGAGGATGAGACACTGCATGTGGAACCAGAACCAGAACCAGAACCTGAGTCAGGACCAGGACCAAGACCAGGACCAGCCCGGATCCTCCAAACCTGCTGCTGACAGCAGCACCCCCTCTGGTCAGTAATCTAATCAGTGATCAATAAACTAAGTTTAATGACTCATCAGTGACATCATCACTGACCTTTGACCCCTTTGTAGCCTCGCAGGCCAACGTGGACTTCCTGAAGAATATTGGAGAGGGCGTGGCCGCCATGTTGAGCCCACTGGGTGAGTGATGTCATTGGCCCAGGTTCAGCAGCCTGCACAGGAAGTGATGTCAAACACTCAAACAGGAAGTGATGTGTTTCCACAGGTATCGACGTGGACATTGATGTGGAGCACGAGGGCCAGAGGACCAAGGTGACTCCGCCCCCTCAGGGAGCGGAGTCAAAGGTAGACATGGATGTGGGTGGGGCCAGTGATGGGGGCGGAGTCAGTGGTGGAAGTGGAGCAAATGATGTGGGTGGAGCCAGCAGTGATGGTGGAACCAGCAGCGAGGGGTTAAAGGTCAGTTTGTTACCTGAGCTTCAGGTAACTCTTAACTCAATGACTGAATCAAACCTCTTCTCTTTGGCTTTTAACACCATGTAGATGGTTGATTTTATGTGCATACATGCTTTTTGTTATTTACGTATTTATTTTTGTCTGTTTTTATTTATTTTATCTAGTGCCTTTTATTCATTTTATTTTTATTGTTTTCTATCTTTCTATTATCTACTTGATGTTTTGTTGTGTTTCTATATTGTTGTTCATTGTGTTCTATCGTATTGTGCAGCACTTTGGAAACCCTGTGTTTGCTAAAATCGTGCTATATAAATAAAGTGGATTGGATGGGATGGAAACAGACCCACAAGTCCGGTCTAAATGTAGACCACTAAACTGACCCGGTCTGTGCTCTCCAGGTGAGCAGAGACTCTGATGAGGAATGGACTCACCTGAGCCCGAGAGAGGTCGACCCCTCCACTGGAGAGCTGCAGTCCCTTCAGCCTAGGGACCAGGACCAGGACCAGAACCAGGATCCCCCGTCAGGACAGCAGGGTCCACCATCAGGACCAACAGGTCTGAGGGAGGCAGCTCTGTACCCTCACCTGCCTCAAGGTAAGACAGTTGGCCTCCACTGAGGGTTGGATTGTTGTGATGACATCACCTTTGACATCACCTCTGACCCTCCACAGAGGCCGACCCCCGCCTGGTGGAGTCCCTGTCTCTGATGCTGTCGATGGGCTTCACAGATGAAGGCGGCTGGCTGACTCGTCTCCTTCAGGCCAAAAACTTCGACATCAGTGCCGCACTCGACGCCATCCAGTACGCCAAACAGCTCCGCCCACACCAGCCCTGATGTCATCGTCATGATGTCACCGCTAATCTCATCATCTTACTTAACCAATGACAAAACATGTTATACCTGTCAGATTGTTAAAAGTAATCTGATTACTGTTAATTAATACTCTGATCGTCTTCTTCAGTTATTGTTTGTTGATCAATAAAAACTTTACCAAGTTTTGTGTCTTCAGCTTCATTTGAATAATTTGAACGTCACTGTGATGTCACAAAAACAAACGAGTCTTCATGTAATGATTAAAATAATTTATTAACTAAACAGAATTAATTAATCTGATCAGCTGGTTGATTGATCAGCTGGTCAGAACCGCTCAGCTGATAGGAAGTCGTTGTTGAAGTCAAACTCCTCCCCACTCTGAAACATGGAGGAAACAGGAAGTGATGGGTGGGGTCTGGAGAGAGGCGGGACCTGACTCCACCCACGGACTGAAGGCTCCTCCCCCTTCTTCACCTGTCCATCGGTACTGAAGAACTGAGCCCAGCGGCTGACCGGACCGGTCAACAGACGCGGAGGACTGGACCGGTTCAGACTGGTTCTGGGTCCATTTGTCTGTAGACAGAACTGATATTCACTGTCACTTCCTGTGTAGGTCAGGTGACATCACACATGATGATGTCATCAGGTTACCTGTCCAGGTATCCAGCCCTCCTGTCCTCCGTCTGTCTGTCCTCCTGGTCTCTTCCTCTTCCTGCTGGAAAAAAACTCATCTGTGAATTTGACTTAATGAATTAATTAAACAGTAATTTTGTTAATTAGTTTAATTAATTAAACAGTAATTTGTTAATTAGTTTAATTAATTAAACAGTAATTGTGTTAATTAGTTTAATTAATTAAACAGTAATTTTGTTAATTAGTTTAATTAATTAAACATTAATTGCAGACAGAGGTGACTTCATCGACATCAGTTGACATCACACCTGTCAGTCTTCTGGTTTCCATGGAGCTGTCTGTCCGTCAAAACATCCTCCTCCTCCTCTGGCTCCGCCTTCTCAGGTGTGTCCAGGTATTTGCTCCAGGAGCTCACCTGTGTCTGTGTCACCTGAAGACGAACAAAGACGACTAATAACAACGTGTGTGTGTGTGTTTACCTCTGTGTGTGTGTGTGTGTGTGTGTGTGTGTGTACCTCTGTGTGTGTGTGTGTGTGTGTGTGTGTGTGTGTGTGTGTGTGTGTGTGTGGTCACCTGGGTGTTGTCCTGTTCTTCAGGTCTGTCCTCTCTTTCTGCCTCAGCCTGCTCCCTGTTAACAACCAAACAGGTGAAAAAAACCCAGGTGTGAACAGGTGACACCTGGGTAAACAGGTTGGCAGCTGTGTATTGTGGTTGGTTACCATAGCGACCATGCGTCGCGCTCCTGCTCCTCCATCTTGGCTCCTCTCATGGCGTTCAGTTTCTGAACATGGCGTCTACAGTCGGCCCCGGAGCCCCGCCCAAACTCCTGACAACCAATGAGAACACAGCACAGCATGGTGAACCTCTGAACACCTGTCCTTACCTGTTGATCCAAATCAGCTGCCACAGTGATTCTGTTAAAGGGGCAGGGTCACGGTAACAGACCCGCCCCTTTGTTTGTCAATGAGTTCCAGGTGTTCTCACCTTCAGCAGAGACTGTTTGTGTCCGCACACCTTACACGTCCACCTGCTCACCTTCTTTACCTGACAGACACAGGACAGGTAAGTAACTGACGACATGTAATTAACATAATTAATAATTAAAACCAAAGAGATCAGGACAACAGCTGTTAGCATGTAGCTGGCTGTTAGCATGTAGCTGCCTGTTAGCATGTAGCTGCCTGTTAGCATGTAGCTGGCTGTTAACATGTAGCTGGCTGTTAGCATGTAGCTGGCTGTTAACATGTAGCTGGCTGTTAGCATGTAGCTGGCTGTTAGCCTGTAGCTGCCTGTTAGCCTGTAGCTGCCTGTTAGCCTGTAGCTGCCTGTTGGCCTGTAGCTGCCTGTTAGCATGTAGCTGCCTGTTAACATGTAGCTGCCTGTTAGCCTGTAGCTGCCTGTTAGCCTGTAGCTGCCTGTTAACATGTAGCTGCCTGTTAGCATGTAGCTGCCTGTTAGCATGTAGCTGCCTGTTAGCATGTAGCTGGCTGTTAGCATTTAGCTGGCTGTTAACATGTAGCTGGCTGTTAGCATGTAGCTGGCTGTTAGCATTTAGCTGCCTGTTAGCATTTAGCTGCCTGTTAGCATGTAGCTGCCTGTTAGCATGTAGCTGCCTGTTAGCCTGTAGCTGCCTGTTAGCTGTTAGCATGTAGCTGGCTGTTGACATGTAGCTGGCTGTTAGCATGTAGCTGCCTGTTAGCATTTAGCTGCCTGTTAGCATTTAGCTGCCTGTTAGCATTTAGCTGCCTGTTAGCATTTAGCTGGCTGTTAGCCTGTAGCTGGCTGTTAGCATGTAGCTGCCTGTTGGCATTTAGCTGCCTGTTGGCATGTAGCTGCCTGTTGGCATGTAGCTGCCTGTTGGCATGTAGCTGCCTGTTGGCATTTAGCTGCCTGTTAGCATGTAGCTGCCTGTTAGCATTTAGCTGCCTGTTAGCATGTAGCTGCCTGTTAGCCTGTAGCTGCCTGTTAGCATTTAGCTGCCTGTTAGCCTGTAGCTGGCTGTTAGCATGTAGCTGGCTGTTAGCATGTAGCTGGCTGTTAGCATGTAGCTGCCTGTTAGCCTGTAGCTGGCTGTTAACATGTAGCTGGCTGTTAACATGTAGCTGGCTGTTAGCATGTAGCTGCTGTTAGCATGTAGCTGCCTGTTAGCATTTAGCTGCCTGTTAGCCTGTAGCTGTGTTAACATGTAGCTGGCTGTTAGCATGTAGCTGGCTGTTAGCATGTAGCTGCCTGTTAGCATTTAGCTGCCTGTTAGCCTGTAGCTGGCTGTTAACATGTAGCTGGCTGTTAGCATGTAGCTGGCTGTTAGCATGTAGCTGGTTGTTAACTGTAGCTGGCTGTTAGTGTAGCTGGCTGTTAGCATGTAGCTGCCTGTTAGCCTGTAGCTGGCTGTTAGCCTGTAGCTGCCTGTTAGCATGTAGCTGGCTGTTAGCATGTAGCTGCCTGTTAGCCTGTAGCTGGTTGTTAGCCTGTAGCTGCCTGTTAGCATGTAGCTGGTTGTTAGCCTGTAGCTGCCTGTTAGCATGTAGCTGCCTGTTAGCATGTAGCTGCCTGTTAGCATGTAGCTGCCTGTTAGCATGTAGCTTTGTTACCTGTTGAACCTGGAAGCTCTGACAGGAAAAACACCTGACGACGTGAAACTCCTGGACCATGTCGGACAGGTTCAAACAGTTCTTGTTGGTTCTGGTTCTGATCGACCGAATCCGTTTTCCCGGGTCTAAAGTTTGAAGCGCGATGACGTCACGCTGTGCGTCACAGCTTTTCCGGCAGAGTAGACGTGGTTAAGGTGAAGGGTGCTGCCCCCCACAGGTCATCCGTATAACTGCACCGGTACATGTTTGTGTGTTTGTCCAGCAGGTGGCAGCAAGGTAATGTAGGTATTCCTCTAGAGGTGAGGCAGGTACCATCAGGTACCATCAGGTGTGCTGTCTGAGGAATATCTCTGTGGCTGTTTGTTTATATATGTTATATATATATATATTTATATATTGTAAAGTTGTTTATGGAGATGAAACTCTTTGTTGAATCAAATCATATCTGTCCTAACTGAGAAGAAAACAGTTAGTTATTAGTTTTGTTGTAATAATGTAATTCTGGTGTATGTTCTGTGCTATACTGGCGCCTGAACTGTTTATCATCCACCTGTCCAGCTGCTTCACCCAACAACAGCAGGAGAACGCCCCGGTTGGATTCGGCTTCTTCTTTTATCATCCACAGGTGTGAAGACATCTGGAGCTGTCAACGTCACATAAGGTAGACCTGTGTGTAGTGCTGCAGAGGAACTGAAGCACCATTCATAAAATTGTGCATAAAAATTGGTAAAAATCCCCAAAATGAGTATTGATTATTAACTTTATTAACTTTGTGACATTCAAGTGTCAGCTCGTGAGGCTGTTGCGAAATCAGCTGAAGTGAATGGTAACACAGATGAATCAAAGAGAAATGTGTTAAAACATTAACTGATAAGACATTAGAAGAAAAGTTGGACAGGAAGGCTAAACTAAAAAATCCAATTCAACAAGGCACCGCATTTCTTGTGCCCCAGCAGCCAATGCAGCGTCTACATTTTATTATGTCTATGCAGCCAGGTACAGTTAAGTACAGCCAGGTACAGTCAGGTACAGTCAGGTACAATCAGATACAATCAGGTACTGCCAGGTACAGTCAGGTACAGTCAGGTACAGTCAGGTACAGTCAGGTACAGGTGTATTGTCAGAGAGAAAGCAGACTCGTTTTTGATCAGTGTTGCTGTTTGTGATGAACACACAGGAACAACTCAAAGCAGAATTAACAATAAATATGAATTTAGAAAATGCAGGCCAGACATCATGTAGTATATAAATCATTTTCTGTTTGTTTCCTTAAAGATGGAAAATGTTGAAGTATCACAGTTGTAGAGGACAAAGACCAGACTCTCCACACAGCCTCCATCAGCTGTTTAGATTTTATATGAGAACAAATCATTTATTGTAAATAACTGAACACAACTCATCCAAACAGATGAAAACCAGCTGTGAAAGTGAGTTGTTTGTTTGAAAGTGAGTTTTTATTCACTTCATCAACAAACTTAATTTTCTTTATATGTATTTAACTTTGTACTTATTTAACTTTATATTTATTTATCTTATTAATTAACTTTATATTCATTTATCTTCATATTCATTTAACTTCATATTATTTATCCTTGTATTTATTTATCTAAAATGTATTCATATTTTCATGTTTTATTAATTTCAATTCAGTTTTATTTCTAAATGTGTTCAGTTTAGAAAGACAAAGATGAACATCAACAATGATATAACAGTACCACAGCACCAGAGGGTGTCTGTCTCCAGAACCAGAACCAGGAGCCGGTTGTGTTTTCTCTTCTGCGGTTTCAGACTGAAGTCATGCAGCAAGGCTCATCTGTCCTGAATTATCAGCCGCTGTCATTCATCTCTACAAAAACACACTATAACAGACTGGAGACACCAACCTGCAGCTGAAACTGGATCTTTATGAACCAAAGGTTAGCTGAACGTTAGCTGAACGTTAGCTGAAGGTTAGCTGAAGGTATCAAACTGCTGTAGGATGAAAATAAAACCCAAGAGAAGTTTGATGGAGACTGACAGAAAGTCAAAGCGTCTGATGTAATTAAATAAAATCAGTTGATTCAGTAAATTAATAATAAATATATATATTAAACATAATAAAAATTCATGTTGTGATTCATGTTCATGATGTTTTTCTAAGATGAAGTTACAATCAAAGTACTTGCTCAGATTTCTGCAGCATCTAAAGTTATGGTTCACTTCAAGGTTTAAAGTTTAAACAAACACAACGTTCACTTCAGTTAAATAAACAAGACTGATCTTATATAATCATATATGTACTTCTGTATATCTCCTTTCTCGCCTTCAGACCACTCAAAACACTCTCATCATACACTGATGACATTAGCTGTCATCAGTTTTAGGAGCTAACCATTCATACACATTTGAACACTGATGGCGAGGCCTTCGGGAGCAGTTTGGGGTTCAGTATCTTCAACTGGAGGAGTCAGGGATCAAACCGCCAATCATCTGATTAGTGGACGACCTGCTCTGCTCCTGAGCCACAACCTACTAAAGTGTATTAACACAGAGAAGATCATGTTCTCGGTGTTTGAAGTAAAAGTCAGAGATCCTCACACACACATATTTTTCATACTTTAAGTTCAGTTGTTTCTCTTCACAAGCTCAAAAACCCTCTTAATTTCATGTCAGTTGACGTGTCTGTGCAAACCAGTGTACAGACTGACATTGTAGTGAAGATTCTGGGGTTTAGTTTATGTATGTGTGTTATTTTTCCCTCCAGAGGAGACTTAAGGTTCCCTCTGTGAGGCTTTCACAGCGTCACATTAAACGCAGCAAAAAGGAGCTCTGTTTCAGTTGGACCCGGCTTCTGTTGACCTCACCTGGACCACATTAATATTTCAGAGCTCTGATCCTCCTTCAGCAGCAGTGAGGAAACGTGCATGCAGGAAACGTGCACGCAGGAAACGTGCACAGATTACAGATGATTTAAATTGACGCTTTGCAAACCAGCACAGAGTTGAACCCAGACTGAACCCTGAGCCCTCTGAACGGGCCATTATTCAGAACCACACACACACTTTTCATTTTTTTCAGCTTTATTTTACAAAACAGTAAAAACTTCATCAGGTCACTCTATGTTTGAATTCTTCTGTTTGGGGGTTCAAACCTGCGACATGCTGCAGGACAACAACAAAAACACTGCAAAAATTTGACATGTGAAAGTTCAAAAAAGTGACTTTTGGTCAAAGCTAGTTTTTTTTTACCAGTACACAGAAATAAAAACAGTCTGGTAAAAAATTTAATTTGTTTTTTTAAAGATTTCTTCTTCTGTCGACAAACTGACGTCTGACAAAGAAGAGAAATCCTCCTCAGAACCTCACACTTCGATTCATCTCATTTGTTCCTATTTGGTGTTGGCCCACCTTGTCTCCTTCACTTAGTGGTTTCCTACATTTCCCAGAATGCCATGTTTCATTTTTATACATTCCCATGACTCTAACAGGTGGTTGAACTAGTTACTGTTAAATGTTAAATTCTTGTTTTATTAAACACACAAACTTTTAACTCTGTGAAAAAAAAAAAGTCAGGATCATGTCAAACCAGTCATCATCCTCCGTGTCTGTGAAGTGAAACAAACTGCAGTTCCTCTAACGTCCACCTGAGGCTGGCTCCAGAAGTGAGTCAGTCTCCATAAGTCCCCATGTCCAAATGTCCAACTTCACAGCAGAAATAAACATGTTTACAGCCTGGTACAAAAAACTGTTTTGGTCTCTGTAGCTAATTTCCCCGTTCATGACAACTGTACTGAGGGTGAATTTATATACAACTCACCTGTTCACATTATATTAAGGCTTAAAGTTATGCAGGGTTAAGAGCGTGGACGCTTTGATTGACAGGTGGGTGTCATCACACTGATCAGTATTTGGACCAACCCGGCTCTGAAGCAGATCTGTAAACACATTTCTATGTACTGACATGTTGACAACCTGTTCTGTTTGTTTCACGGCGTTTGTTTGATGAATTGTTGAATCGTTTTCGGTGTTGGAGGATCTCAGGAGGATTTTTCTGTCTGCCATCTTTGACACTTTGACCACATGTTCTGTTCTTCAGACATTCTTCAGATGTTCAGCTGACGTTCTTCAGACATCTGGTTCTTCTTCTCAACTTTTTTACTGACTCTTGTTCATCGTCCTGCTGGAGCGACTCCGGACCACCTTCTGGAAGAGATCATCTGTGAAAACAGAAAATGCACATCAGAAAACGTGAAGTCAGAGGAAGTACAGGAAACCTTTCAAAATAAGACAAGCTGACCGTTCTTGAATCTCTTGGCGTCGGCCTGTGAGACAGAAAGAAGAATACTGTATTAACATGAGTGTCGGAATATGGGTCTGATCTGGATCAGGATTTCTGAGTTCTGCTGATCCGGTTTCATTGCTAATGACTCACCAAAGAGGATGCAGCCGGTCTGAGAAGAGCTGCAGGTCCATCAGCCTGTTCCCGGTCCCGGTCCACCTTCGGAGCTGCAGAGACACAAACTGCACTCAGTCACTGAGATCAGACATGATGACTCTCCACATACATGTGGTCAGTGTGGTACTGTGAGGTTCTGATCCAGAGAAACCAGAGGGACCAGGACCTGGTCCATCAAACTGAAAGTCACATCAAGATCTGGACTCACGTAGAGGTTTGATGATGCTGTTGACAGCGTGGACAACTCCGTTAGTCGCCATCAGGTCTGCGTCGGCCACTGGGACTTTGTTGACATACACAGTGTAGTTCCTCTGAAACAGAGAGCAGCTATCAGAACTTCTGATCCAGGTTTAAACAGAGTTACTGATCAGAACTTGAACAGAACTGACCACGCCAAGCTCCAGCTTGTCTCCCTGCAGAGGTTTGATTCTGGTATGAGATCCAACTCCTCCGCTCACCAACATGCCCTCGCCCAGATGATACCTGAGCACACCTGCCAGCTCCTGACGGTTACCTGGGAGACAGACAACACGCTGAGTCAGAGACAGGAAGACTGCACTGAGGACAGGGAGGACACATGCCATCATGCCGTCTGCTCTACATCAATTCAACAATTCAGTTTGAAACTTGTCAATCAATAAACGATTGCAACACTCACAACATAAAGTCAAACAAACTGAACTGATTTTGGGCGTTTGTCGAACAGAAGCAAGTTCTGTAAGGGAATCGGATCCTCTTTTCACCTTTTTATCTCTGATGTTTAGAAAGTTTCTCTGAATCACTGAAGTTATTGCTCCTGTTGATGTCTCACCCCGTTAGATGCCATGTGTCTGTTATGGTTCAGTTTATTATGTCTTTGTTGTTGTGTTTTCTGTTTGTGCTCTTTCTGTTTCCCCCTCCTATTCCTGTTCTCCTGCAGAGCTGGTGTGTTGCAGGGGGTGTGGCTGGCTCCTCCCAGTAACAGCAGTGGCTCACCTGTTCCCACTCAGCCCATTACCTCCACCTCATAAGCCTGGCCTTCACTCCTGCCCTTTGTCGGATTATTCCTAGCTCTTCCCCTTCATGCTGCTCACCTGTGCTCCAGCTCCAGAAGAATGCCTCTCGCCAGCCTGCTCCCTGCCTCACCAGTCTGCCTAGTTTAGTTTCCTTGGTTTATGAAATTAAAGTCATTTTTGTTTTCACTCACCATTGTGTGTGTGTGAGAGTCTCTGCTCTGGGGTCCACATCTCTGCAAACTTAACAATGTCCTCCCCATTCTCCCTCGTACAGTCTGCATGTCTTTATTAGGCATCTGCAGCACTGACAGTTTATATAAACCCGATTAAAGTGCCATGTTGAGCGGACGGGAATGAATTAGCTGTGAGTCACATAAACACAAAATGTCCAGACCAAAGATGGAATTTAAGACCTAGAGAGACAACCAGTCCAGTTTCCTTCAGTCCAACATGGCTCCCGGGGATGTATGAGTTCAGACATTATCATTTAACACTGTCTGTTCTGCTCTGTGTCTGTACAAACACCACAGACAGTGTGTGGACCCGATCTGCCATCATCAGACTGGAACATGATGTTGTTATGTTATGTTAAACTCACGCATCAGTCTGTTGAGCTCGAGCTGATTTATGGCAGTGAAGGCATTGTTGGTCGGGGCAAAGAAGGTGAGCTCTCCTTGCTGGTTCAGCAGCTCCGTCATGCCTGCAGTCTGGATGGCTCCAACCAGGAGGCTAAAACAACAGGGAGTGTGTTTGTTTGTTACACCTCTGTTAGACAGGTGGGAGGAGTCTGTTTCACCATATTTACAACAAACGTGTTTATTGAAACTATTTGATTGGCTCTGAGAGGCTGTACCTAATGCTGCGATCTGATTGGACTTCAGGAGTGTTTGTTTTTGTGACGTCACAAAAAAATTAAGACTTAAGACCAGAATAGTGAGTCATAACAACTTACAAACAACTCCTCACGATACACAACATTGACAACTCAGCCAACTGGTTGGTTGGTTGATTGATTGATTGATTGATTCATTCATTTATTCATTAATTGATGTGACGTTTGCTCACCTGAAGCGGTCGTCTGCCTTAAGCACATCCATGACTGTCCCCGTTGGTGGACTGAGGACTTTGTCCACGGTGAACATGGTGCCATAACGTCCAGTCTTATCATGAGCAGCAATGCAAGCGTTCTCAATGCAGAGGTTCTACAAAGACACAGAGAACATCTGAGAGGAGAGGAACAACATCTGATTTATCTCATTAACTAATTGGATCCCAGCTGATGTCATCACTTTTGTCATAGTTGGACATATTTAATGAAATATTAAAATTCCTGTCTGTGTCTCGTTAATAAACAGAAGAAAAGAAGACTTTTCAAAAACACTAATAGATGTCTTTAAACTCTGGACTGAACTCTTAGAAACTCTGGACTCCTCATCATGACTCTGTCGGCAGCTGTTTTGTCAAAGCACACACGCGGAAAGATTTAGCTGTCGTGGGAAACAGGAAACTTTTTGTGGTCTGCAGAGTTCATTACTGAGCAGAAATTTGAACCACCCACAAGTCCAAGACCTGAAACACGTGGAGCCGCTGTGGAGAACACCAGACACCACAGAGTGAAGATGGCGACGGCCATGATGCCATACTAAAAGCTTCAAAACGGTTGTCCACAAACCAACAGGACACATCCACAGCATGTTCAGACTCCACATGACAACGGGCGGCCTGTCTAATACTGTGTGTCTGATGAGATATTCATCAGTTGTGTTTAACACTTAGGTATGACGTCTGTCATCCAGGTGTTGAGTTAACCAATTATTTTCTGTCCCTAACTGAAACCAAAGACACAGTATGCTTTAAGCTAAATGCTAATGTTTAGCAGGAGTCTTGTTTAACACGTTCACCATTGTAAATTAGCATGTTAGCATGCTAAAATTAGTCAGCTGAGGTTGATGGGAAGTCATTAGTAGTATTGGACATGTGGACCTGATGAAAAGTCAGAGGATCAATAAAGTTATTAGAAGAAACATGAACGTCAACCACAATCATGAGACAGACGGACAAAGAGAAAGAAACCTTCAGGTTTACCTTTGACAGCAGGCAATTGTCATGCTGATTTTCTATTGGCTCATTTAAACCTTAATGAAGAAACATTTCTTACGTTTCTGTAGACGAACACTCTGAGTTTGAGTCCTCCGAGCGTCTCCAGCTCCTGACCGTGATACAGAGACTTGGAGGACAGCTGCTCCTTCACGATGTGATTGGTCATCAGCTTCCTCATTTCAGGCGTCATCGTCAGACTTCCTGTTAGAGAAACACTCGTACAGTCAGAGGCCACCTTATTAGGTACACCTGTACACCCCACGACAATCCAATATGTTACCTTTGAAAGCGTCGTCTAGAGGAGCGAGCATAGTCAGAGCCTCAGAGCCGGTCAGGTAAGGTGTCAGACCTGCCTCCACAAACAGCCTGGTCGCCGTTGCAACAGATGAACCTTCAGCTAGCTCCAGAAGAACTTTAGCTAAAAAACATCAACAATACAAACTTGTTATTGTAAATACTACCACTACTACAACTAATACTACCACTGTCACTACTACTGCTACTACTATTACTACCGGATACTAATTGTAGATATATTATTCTGTACTTCAGTACTTTTGACATAGGTACTTTCAGAATCAGACAGTTGTACTTTCAGTATTAGAAACAGTGGTAGCATTACTAGTATTACTTGCAGTACTTGGTACCTGAGTCAGGGATAAGCAGCTCATTGATGAAGTGGACGACCCCGTTGGTTCCCAGCTGGTCTGTCTTGGTGATAATGGCCTTCCCGTTCAGGGTCATCTGGTCTCCGTCACAGCCAACCTCCAATACGGTGCCCTGCAGAGTCTCCATCGGAGTCCCTGACACAATTGACTCTGCACACTGTATCTGCTTCAGGATGTGGTAGTTCAGCATGTCTGAGAACAGGTACACAGGAGGATGAACATCAGACTCAAGTTCATAAAACTACAAATAAAACAGTCAGAGCGCCTCCTGCTCGTCACCTCTTAGAGCCACAGGGTCTCCCAGGATCCTGTTCAGGGTCTCCTGAGGAATCTTCTCAAAGGCCTCATTAGTGGGAGCAAAGACGGTGTACTGACCCTCGTTCTCCAACATGGTGGTCAGACCCGCAGCAGCCATCGCTGTCTGAGATGCAGATAAACAGGAATTCAGTGACCGAACACCTACCTTTATGTCAACCTGCTCCACCTTCAGTCAATTGACGGATGGACTCACCTGCAGCGTCTCCAGGCTTTCGTCAATGTCGAGGAGCGACTGCACAGTGTTTGAGACTGCGGTGATGACGCGGTCAACCACATGCACAATGCCGTTAGTGGCATGTTGGTCGGGTTTGATCAGACGAGCACAATTCACTGTCACAATCTGAGGGCGAAGAAGACATCATCTTTTCACAACGTGATCATTGTGTGTTACAGTGTGTGTTACAGTGAATTGCAGTGTGTGTTATAATGTGTTATAGTGAATTACAGTGTGTGTATGTTATAGTGCTACAGTGTGTGTTATAGTGAATTGTAGTGTGTGTTACAGTGAATTGCAGTGTGTTACAGTGTGTCATGGTATGTACATACCCCATTGCTGTAGTGTTGGATGTGGACAGGGAAGTCCTGGTACATGGAGGCGAAGGAGGATCCATGTTTGAGCTCCTCAGAGGTAAGCCGGCGGTTTACCATGTGGTAATGAAGAGCATTCAGCAACTCGATGTTTACGTTGCTCACCAGAGCGTCCAGGATCTCCTGCATCCACACACCAAGAGGCCGTCACATGACATCACGTTCTTTATACGTGTAGAATGTCACATGTGCAGAAAACCAAGAAATATGACCTTTACTCTGACCATGTTTATTATATGTTTAGGTTTATCTTTACCTGTTGACTTCCTTGGCTTTTTTTTCTGTCCTTTTCAAGCTTTATTTGATAGAGACAGCTGAAGAGTGACAGGAATGCAAAGAGAGAGAGAGAGATGGGGAATGACATGCGGGAAAGAGCCGCAGGTCGGATTCGAACCCCTGAGTTCCTTGTCTTTTAACTGTACTTATGTCTATACCTGTATGTACAACTGAGAGCAACGTGAACCAGAGTCAATAAAGTGATTCTGAATCTTCAATCTTCTGACCACAGTCTTTGGTGTTGTTTGGTCGTTGCTACAGTCAGAGATTACTGCGTTGATGGGTGTGTTGCTCTTGAGCGTTGCTTGTGATTTCTACAGTATTTGTTGTGGTTTCTGTGGTTTTGTTCTCTTTGGCTCTCTTTGGTATTAAAAACACCTAACAAATATTTAGTTTCATGTTTTAAAAGTTTCAGTCATCTGTGGTTGTAGGAGCCACTGCTGTGTACATTTTGATTTAACCACTAGGGGGAGTTTTGTTTTTTGTGTTGCTAATTACAGATGGACACCAGGTGTTTAATTAGAACATGCCAGGTTAGTTCTAGGTTTGTATGTAATGGATACATGATTCTTACCACGCAACCAGACAAGACAAGAAATGTAACTACCAGTATTCTTTGAACTATTTAATAAAGGGATCCCCACCCAAAGTCTTCTGAAAGTGTGATTCTTGTTTTAATTGAAAACACTTTAAGAACTGCCTCACCTACAAAAGTGACTTGAGTTTGGAGTTTAAAAACAGTCTCTATATTGATTTTTATCAAACAAGAGAAAATAATGCATTTGTTTGGGACTACTTTCAGCGGTGGATTAATCCACATTTGGTGAGACTGCAGGTCGGTGTCTTTGAGACTGTACTGACCGTGGGCAGGGCGGTCCAGGCCTTGTTGCTCGGGGCGAAGAAGGTGAAGCTTCCTGGACCTTCAATCTCCTCCTTGAGTTTGGCTCGTTCAGAGTACATCTGAGTGGTGGAGGCTCCGACCACGCCCAGCGTGTTGTAGATGTTCACCAGAGGCAGTGCTGCAAAGATCACGCAACAAATAAACCTCCTCCAACAACAAACTGTTAGAGCAAAAAAACCCAGAATGCAACAGTGGGATGACTGTAATCGGTCAGAGTTTGATTTGATCTTTTAAAGAACAAAAAACAAAACAATCGAAGCCTTTACTTGCCAGAGGAATAACCCAGTGGATGTGTGTTCATCATACCGACCAATCAGTTTACTAAATTTAGATTTCAAGATTTTATCTAAAATACTAGCCTTAAGACTAGAGAAAATCATTCCATTTATTAATGACAAGACAGGGTTTACCACTGGAAGGAACTCATGTAAAAATGTTAGACAGTTACTCAACATTATTCAGCTGTGTCAGCAAAATTATCTTGAAGTTATGGTAGTGTCATTGGGTGCTGAATGTTCAACTTTGGAAGGGGGCTTCTCTCAAAGGTAGGGATACATTTCTTTAATGAGTTTGAAGAAACTTCTAAACTCTGAGTCTTCATCAGACGTGAAGTTTCTTCTTTAAAAACTTTGTTTCTGTCTGTCTCAGCATGTTTATGACTGTCATGTATGTGACGCATGTTGACACCAGGTGTGACTGGGCTCTGTGTCGGGGGTCAGAGGTCAGGGGTCATACCAGCAGGACAGCCCTTCTCTCCGGGAATCTTCTCATAACCAGGACAACACTCGTAGGTGATCACACTGCAACACAAAACAGACACATGAGGATCCAAACAGAACCTAAGCACATCTGAGCCTCAGAACCTTTGTGTAATATTTCTGCTCCAGGCAGACCCATAAAATTGTCTGTAATGACGTATAATGATGCTCATAAAATTTTGTGCTGCTTCTGTTTACATTTAATGATCCAGGACTTCTCTGATGGAGGTCCAGATCCATCTGAGTACCCCACAGAACTGAACCTGGACCAGAATCGCCCATTCTGAGTCAACAGGCAGCAGCATGGTCACCTTTAGAAATGCTAAGCTAACATAGCTTCGTCATTGTAGCCTTAAAGTCACTTAGCCTTGTGCTGATGTAGCATCATGCTAAGTGAAAATAGTCGTTACTGACTGTAGGTGTAGCTAACTGAATGTTAGCGTGCTAATATCTGACCTATCTACATTGTGACGACAGCTCCGACCTGAAACGGTGAGTTCTGTCTAATAAAGATCCGACGAAAGATTTTTAATCAGATCTCACTGAAAATCAAAATTTGAAACGTCATGCTAACATCATGACATCAGTTAGCTGAACATGGCTAACATAGATTTAATTTTATTTAAAATATATAAATATTTATTTATTTATTTATTATGATTTTCACAAAAATCAAACAATATTCAATTCAATTCAATTCAAGAGTTTATTGTCATTGTCCACACACCACATTGTGTGTGAAGCACAACACAGAGCAGTAGTTAGATGCCAGTGCAGTGATATATGAATATTGCAGATAGTTCTGATCCAGTTCCAGAGTTGAGTTGAGAGCTGCTCGTGTTGAAAACAGCGAGCTGAGCTTCACTCCAGCAGATGCCACATGTGCCGCGTAATGAAGCATGGAGGCCTCCATGACTTCCTGTAGAGATTTCCATAATAAATGTGGCTCCGCCGTCTGGACTCATAAAGCTCATTTCCTCAGAGAGAAGAAGAATCTGCAGCCAGACTAGACGCCTGACGGGGGACCAGACCTGCTGCCAGGAAAAACACCAGACCACCAGGAGATTCTGTAGACTCCTCACTTCCTGTTCACTACAAAATAAAATTCCTGGCTGGACTATAATTAAATTGAACAGCCACTACTTCTGTTTCACACGTGGATCACATGACGCTGAGCACCTTATTGATCAGCTGATATCAAAGTGTAATCTCACTGTGTAACTTCGTCAGCTGTACTCGAGTATTTGTTCTGATTACATTACTTCTGATCAAAAACTATCAGTGACTAGTCCAGCAGCAGTCAGCCCAGAACCAGAACCAGAACCAGACCCAGCAGCTGATATCACTGCCTAGTCCAGCAGCAGTCAGCCCAGCTCGGCGTCTGTCTTTCAGCCTTTTATTTCACCAAGCTCTCACCAACCACTAAAAGTCAGTCCCACATTTACTCTTGTCCGGCGGCTTCTTGCTCGCTAACTCTCTCCTTTTCTCTTCTTAGCTTCCTCCGTCAGCGTCCTCTTCACTCTCTACTCCTCTGCCATCATGTCCATAGAGGCTGCTGAGCCCGGTTACATTACCCGCTCACCCAGCTCCCGTTCTGGCACAACACCGACTCCCCATCAGCATTCCCCCGTGCCCCAGGCCTGAAACCTCCTCTTAGTTGGTGGTCTGTGACTAAGTGCCATAAAGTGTTACATACCTTTCCTGAACCGCAACCATTCACCTGATTACAAGTCAGTGTAGCATCAACAGGATTTAAACTGTGATAGTTTATTACAGTTACATGATGATGGTTTAAGAAACATTTTCTCATTCTCACGGTGACTGACCAGTTCTGATTTATTTATTTATTTTTTATTTTTTTTGGGGGGGGGGGGCTTTTTATGCCTTTAATTTATAGGACAGCCGAAGAGAGACAGGAAGCAGGGGGCAGAGAGAGGGGGAATGACACAGGATTCGAACCGGGGCCGACTGCAGCGAGGACTGTAGCCTCTACACACGGGAGGCCTACACAACCCACTACGCTACCGACCACCCCTGATTTAATATTTTAATAAAAAATAACAAGAACAATAACAATAACAAGACCTTCAGTCAAATAATGTGTTTATGTTGATTTAATAAAACTGAATTCAACATCAGCAGCAACAGAAAAACTTCAGCAGCTTCAAGATGGCAGTAAAATGTAAACAGATGTGTGTGTGTGTGTGTGTGTGTGTGTGTGTGTGTGTGTGTGACTGATTATCTAACCAGATGGAAACTTGACTCCCGTTTGCTCTGCACATAAACAAAGATGGCCGCCATGGACGTCTGACAAAACAAACAGAGCAAGGTCAAGACGCTCGATGGAAACTGGCCAGAAGCTTCCAGCAGAGACATGAAAGAGGTCCAAACCAAACCAGATCCCTGAAGAGTCCCTGAGAACCCATTAAAGACTAAACAACATTCACAGGGAGGTTACGTGTCTGAGAGATGCTCGTCACCATGACGACAAATAAACTAAGAGAAAAAGAGACGCTTTTATTTTGAAACACACATAGTCCAGGTCTGATCCTGGTCCTTAAAAAACCAGGTCTGATTCTGGTCAAAAGTGGTCAAAAGTGGTCCAAGGACCAGAGACAGGGTCACTGATGCTGGCCCAATCCAACAAACTGCTGAAGAAGTTCATGCTGGTTCTGATAGAAAACTGTCAGAACACACAGTCCATCACAGACTAGTCAGCGTGCTGACCCGTCCACTGCTCAAAGACCCAACAATGAGTATCAGAACTAGACCACGGTGCGATGGAAGAAGGTGTTCTGGTCTGATAGGTCAGGTCTTCTTTGACATCACATGGACAGCCTGGTGCGTGGGAATCACATGGCACCAGTATGCATTATGGGAAGAAGGCGAACCGGTGGAGGCATGTAATATTTGGACCATGTTCTCGGAAAGCTCGGCTGCCTTCATGTGGACATTACTTTGACACGTCCATCCTACCTGAGCATTGATGAGACCATGTCCACCCTTTGATGGGGCGTGGTCTCTTTCAGCAAAAAGCTAACATGCTAACAGCTAAAATGTTCAGAAATGTTTGAGGAACACAACAACCAGTTCAAGGTGTCAACTCGATCCAGATTCCCCAGAGTCAGTTTAAACTTTCTGCTTGATCTCATTTTATGGAAACCTGTCGGTTAAAAACAAAAATTGTCTGTTCAAAATTGTGAGAGATGCCAACAAGATAATTGGCATGCAGCAGCTCTGTCTCTCAGAGATCTTTGACAGACGAGTCCTACAGAAGGCTCGGTCCATCCTGTCTAGCCCTGACCACCCATTGTTGCAGGAATTTATTTCTCTGCCGTCTGGACGGAGATACATGCAACCTAGGGCACGAACAAATAGGTATAAATTCTCCTTTGTTCCACGTGCAATCAATGCAATTTATTTGCACAACTCTTAAATTGCACTGTTCTTGTGGCATTTGTTTATCTTTTTATCTTTTAAAGACGTTTTGCCTTCTGTCACTTATATTCTAACTTCTTTTAGGATTGTTTAAATCAAGTTTTGGTTGCTTTACTTTGCGTCATTGTTCTATGTCACTGTTTGTCTATTTATTGTTTGTTGTGTAAGTTGCATTGTCACTGCAAATCAAATTTCCCCTGGAGGGACAATAAAGCTCTGAACTGAACTGAACTGAACTGAACCAGAGCTCAACCTAACAGAGCATCTCTGGGATGAGCCAGACAAACAAGTCCGATCCATGGAGGATGCTGATGTCTCAGAACCAGAACCACAGCACAACTTCAGATGTCTGAGGTCTGTTTAATATGTAGCCAGCTGTTTTTCAAGACATTTAACATGATTGGACAGTCAGAAGCTGTTTCATGGACAGATGTGATTCCTTCATTATTCCTTCATTAATGAAGCAGCTTAAAGGACGTCCACAGAAGACAACAGTGTTGGATGATCGGAGGATCCTTTTCTTGATTAAGAAAAACATCCAGCCAGTACACTCTGCAGGAGACATGACATTATCCAGGTCTGCATGAAGAAAAGACTTCATGAGGTAAAATACTGAGAGTTCACCTCAAGGTGCAAACAAACAAACAACAGAAAGGACAGCTCAGACTGAAAACATAACAAGAACAGACAGATCAACCCAAACCAGTTTGGAGAAGGTTCATCATTTGAAACACACCACATCTTTTGGCCTTTGCCTTTATTTGATAGACAGCTGAAGAGTGACAGGAAATGCGGGGAGAGAGATGGGTAATGACATGCGGGAAATGGTATCAAGTATCTAATATTTTCCTGGGTATCGATATCGAGTTTGAAATTTTAGTATCGTGACTACCCTAGATGTTACTGTGTTTACTGATGTGACAAAAGACAGAAGCAGCCCGATGAATCCTGAAGTGTATCAGGACTAGACAGAGCTTCATTTTACAGACTGACAACGAGACTGACCAGGAGTTTATTAATACAAAGCAGTGAAACATTCTGCAATGACTGAGTCAATCACAAAGACAAAAAGGACAAATTATCACAGAGGAGGAAACCCAGTGTTCAAACTGTCAGCCTACAAAGCATTCTGTATTAAAAATTAACAAGTTATTAATGATAATGTTAATTTGACCAATGAAATAAAGGACTGTATATAAAACTGTTTGCTGATTCTAAATGTTTCATTCAATTTCTTAGTTCAACCCCTCAAATTAAGGCTCAAAGCCTGAACTTCAGATCCACTGTGGTGACGTACAGAGCCAAAATCCTGAAAACTGATCCGTCACTGTCCAAACCGTATTTATACTGAATATAGACAGAGGCTAACGTTAGCATGAAAGAATCTGCTGACAGAGTTTAAGATGAAGGACTGAAGCACTGGGGGAGGGGGGAGGATAGACCCGGGGGAACCAGGAAGGACGGGGGAGGACGGGGTGAGTTATAAGGGGAGTTATGAGTCTTCCTTCTGCTGACCTCTGACCTGCTGATCCTCCTCCACACTGACATACAAACAGAGGACAAAGACTGACTTCAAACCTCCACCAGACCCTGACCCCCCAACCAAATTCAGACCATCCAGACCCTGACCCCCACCACGTGTGTAAATCTAATTAACCTGTCAGAGATGTGTTTCCACAGAGACTTTGACTGAACTGAGCTCAAAGAATCTGTTTGTGAGGAACCTTTGAAGCTGCGTTCAACATCCTGAATCCACTTTAATAAACACAAACACTGAATGTTTTAAAAACGTGGTGAGTGACTCACATTCTGAACAGAAATCTGAATTTAACTCAAAGGGTTCAACACAGACACCAGAACAAGATCCAGGACCAGAACAAGAACCAGGAAAGCAGACCAGAAACCAGAAGAAGTTTTTGAATCAACAGGAAACAAAAGAAGAAGTGACGTCTGATCAGAACTAAGTCGTCTCCGTGGTGATGATGAATCATCATAACGGTTAACTGAAATAGTTCCTGTTGATGAAGAACTTGAAATACTTGAGAATCTCATGGAAGTAATCAAACACACAGACACACGCACACACAGACTCCTTGAACCCCATTCATGCAGAATCTGATCACAGTCTGGTCCACTGCTGATAGAACCTCATTACTAAAGTGTGTTCAGTATGACACAGACAAACACCACAGAAGAAGAAGAGTCCCATGATGCACTTGTTCAACATAAAGTCACACAGCACCAACTGTTTAAATCATTCTGGATCAGATTTCATGTTTTCATGTTTTCAATGTAACCGGGCTCAGCAGCCTCTATGGACATGATGGCAGAGGAGAAGAGAGTGAAGAGGACGCTGACGGAGGAAGCTAAGAAGAGAAAAGGAGAGAGTGAGCGAGCAAGAAGCCGCCGGACAAGAGTAAATGTGGGACTGACTTTTAGTGGTTGGTGAGAGCTTGGTGAAATAAAAGGCTGAAAGACAGACGCCGAGCTGGGCTGACTGCTGCTGGACTAGTCACTGATATCAGCTGCTGCTGGGGACCTGGATGATGATTGGCTGTTAGAATTAATGTAATCAGAACAAATACTCGAGTACAGCTGAACATATTTACCACAGTGGGATTACACTTGTGGGACAAACTGGGACGTCTGGTCGCCATCAGCCTCAGCTGTACTGTGTTTATTGATTATTAGCTAAACGTGATACAATGAGTGTGTTAGAACCTCTCACCCAGAGTCAGCTGGGATTGGCTGCAGGCCATCGTGACCCAGATGAGGTGAAGAGGTTACAAATGATGGGAGGTTTTAGTTCTTCTTCTGTGGTTATCAGGGTTTTGATTGCAGACTGCAGGTCGAGGTTATTCTTCTGTTTTCTCTGACTCATCTCAGTTTCAGTCTGTTTTTATTTCATTTTTTAAAAGTTAAGTCAAAACGTTAAAAGAACCTTCGGGCCTCTTTGGACTTCTGAGGTAAACCGACCCTGACAGGTTTCTTCTTCTGTGGTTATATAAGAGGTGAGGACACCTCCGGAGGGAGACATTCCTGAAGTCAGACTGCAGAGTGAATACCCAGACCAGCACTAGAGTTGTTCCGATTCCGATACCAGTATCGTAAATTGCTATGATACTGCCGAAAATGCTGGCATCAGTATCGGCCACTACTGGAGTCCAGGCACCAATCTGATACCACATAATGTATTAAATTAGTAATCTATTACTGGTTAGCTCTGTTAAGCTCTGGCACAGTTATTCTACGCCGCTCTTACAACAGTGGCTTTCTGCTGCAGCCTGCTGTTTTAGAGGGATGAGGAAAAGTTGATCACGTGACACAGACACAACATACACGCGGGGCTTGGAGCTAAGCTAACTAGCACTAGCAGTATTTCAGGCTGAATGTTCCCTCCACTAACGCGCGTGTTCAGACAAGGACAGGCAAACCGGCAACCGGTGTTGGGGGGATGCGGTGTTGGGGGAGTGCGGTGTTGGGGTGCTGAGGTGTGTTGCCGTCAAGGGCGCCGTATATTGATTTTTTTGTCATGGGGCCCAAAATTCCTGCTGGCGCCCCTAGTTGCCCGTGGGCGTGTCTATACCTGCTGAATGTAACCACTGTGAAACAATCAGGGAATAACTTTTTATTTCGCTGATAAATAACATAATAATAACAATAACATTATCCAGACCAGCGCTCGCTCTCTGTTATCATTATGTCTCTCTACTAAAGCTCTCTCTCTCTGTGTCTCTAATCAAATCAAATCAAATTAAACTTTTTCGTGTCACTATTTTGCGTAAATTGTGAGTCAGACTCAGATTTAGAAGCTGGTACATGAAATAAAGTGAGAACACACATACAGGTAGATTATCAGTTTAGTCCATGAATCTGGATAGTCTCTGCTAAAAGACTGTGACATGCAACATATGCAAAGATGTGACTGCACTAATTTAAAAAAAATAATTATTCCTAGATTTGTTTAGTCAAATTGCATTTGCTGAATTAATCATGTTTTAAAGGGTTTAACCTGAGGCAGGCCTTACCACAATGATAATCATATCACAGTCATGCAGGGATAGTATGATATATTTTTTTTATAACATACTGGTATCAGATTGGTACTTGGTATCGGTCGATACCCACAGCACAATTATCGGAATCGGTATCGGGAGGGAAAAATGGTATCAGAACATCTCTAACCAGTACCAGAACACAGACCAGAACCATGAACACAGAACAGAACTAAAGACAGAACCATGCATGAACAGATGGTTTGGACTCACGTGGGTTTCCCACAGATCTTGCGGTGGTACCACTGTTTGCAGTTGGTGAAGTATTTCTTGTCGGTTCCTTTGAGCTGTTGCATGGCACAGACATTTGGACTGAAAGAGACACAGAGCAACATTCTTTAAATAACCCTTAAACAACTCTTACAGAGCCTTTAAATAACCTTTCAATAACCCTTAAATAACTCTTAACCAACTCTTACAGAGCCTTTAAATAACCCTTAAATAGCCCTTAAATAAAGGGATTAAACACCTTTGACACCAGAAAGTTTTTTGATTCTGAATCATTCCACCTTAAATTGAACAAACCACCTTAAATTAATCAAATCAGATAGGAAATGACTCAAAGATTTTAATCTAGAAAACACACCAGGAGACTCATTCCACCTTAAGTTAAAAAGAGATTTTAGGTGAGTATTTTATTTCTGATACATAATTTCAGTTTAAAAAGAAACTGAAACAAACTTTTAAATAATAACGTCCGTTCCTGTCCGACATGTTGGACATGTCTCATGTTTGGATCGGAACATTAATGATTTATATGAAGAAGATGATCAAACACAGAGTGGCGTAGAGTGACGTAAAGTCGAGTAAAGTGACATTAACACCGCCAGATTAAGAATACTCTTACTCTTACTGCTCGGTTCGGCTTGGTTCGCAGTACCGGATTAGACTCACCCCTGCAGCCGGCCTCTGATCCGGCTGTGCTGCAGGACCGCCTGGTACGGAGACCGGGCCACACAGACGGTCAGAACCAGGGACAGACCCAGAACCAGGACACACAGGTTCATCTTGGACTGGACCAGATCAGAAATGGATCTCCGCCTCTTCTTCTTCTTCTTTCTTCTTCTTCTTCTCTTTGTTTCTTTCGTTCAAACTTCCCCTTTGCCTCCGCAGCCTGCGGTCCCTCCAGGATCAGGACCGGACTGACTTATAAAGGAGGAGAGGGGGAGGAGGGGAAGGAGGAGGAGGAAGAGGAGGAGGAAGAGGATGGGCTAGACATCAGACACCAAAAAGGAGCTGAGAAAGAGTGCAATTCTCAGTGCATTTACTTAAAGTATTTTAGTATTTTATAAAGTATTTTATTTATTTATTTCTGCATTGAGGGGGCGGTGCTGACTAAGTCTGCATCAGGATTGGTTGATTAGTTTGCAAGCTTTGTTTTGAAAACAGGAGATTTCTGCTTTCAGATCTTTTTCAGATCAAATACAGCTGTTCCTCTGTGCTGCATTCAAAAGCTGAAAAACTCAAACGCTAAACAAACACAAAGACATAAAGTTGAACAACTGCCAGCTTCACTTCAGATGTTGACTTTGTTCAGATCCACACTGATGTGACACCTCTGGACACCTGTTCCACATTCAGTACCATAACATCCTGCACACCATCAAGCACTTGAACTCAACAAATATCTGACAACCCATGTTCAATCAAACATTTAAACATGAAACATACAGCAGAACGGTTACAGTCGAACACATCAGACACTGCAGCTTGGATCATGGTCTATAGCCTGTCCATGTTATGATGGTGTCCTGTCATGTTATGATGGTGCCCTGTCATGTTATGATGGTGTCCTGTCATGTTATGTTGGTGCCCTGTCATGCTATGATGGTGCCCTGTCATGCTATGATGGTGCCCTGTCATGCTATGATGGTGCCCTGTCATGTTATGTAGTGCCCTGTCATGTTATGATGGTGTCCTGTCATGTTATGATGGTGCCCTGTCATGTTATGATGGTGCCCTGTCATGTTATGATGGTGTCCTGTCATGTTATGATGGTGCCCTGTCATGTTATGATGGTGCCCTGTCATGCTATGATGGTGCCCTGTCATGTTATGATGGTGTCCTGTCATGTTATGTTGGTGCCCTGTCATGCTATGATGGTGCCCTGTCATGCTATGATGGTGTCCTGTCATGTTATGTTGGTGCCCTGTCATGCTATGATGGTGCCCTGTCATGCTATGATGGTGTCCTGTCATGTTATGATGGTGTCCTGTCATGTTATGTTGGTGCCCTGTCATGCTATGTTGGTGTCCAGACATGTTATGATGGTGTCCTGTCATGTTATGTAGTGCCCTGTCATGTTATGATGGTGTCCTGTCATGTTATGATGGTGCCCTGTCATGTTATGATGGTGTCCTGTCTTGTTATGTTGGTGCCCTGTCATGTTATGATGGTGCCCTGTCATGCTATGTTGGTGCCCTGTCATGTTATGATGGTGCCCTGTCATGTTATGATGGTGTCCTGTCATGTTATGATGGTGCCCTGTCATGCTATGTTGGTGCCCTGTCATGTTATGATGGTGTCCTGTCTTGTTATCTTGGTGCCCTGTCATGTTATGATGGTGTCCTGTCATGCTATGATGGTGTCCTGTCATGTTATGATGGTGTCCTGTCATGTTATGATGGTGCCCTGTCATGTTATGTAGTGCCCTGTCATGTTATGATGGTGTCCTGTCATGTTATGATGGTGCCCTGTCATGCTGGTGTCCTGTCATGTTATGATGGTGTCCGGTCATGTTATGTTGGTGTCCAGACATGTTATGTTGGTGTCCGGTCATGTTATGTTGGTGTCCTGTCATGTTATGTTGGTGTCCAGACATGTTATGATCAGCAGCAGGTCAGTTCAGTTTGGTTGGACTCTCTTAAGAATTTGAAAATTAGTTCTAAATGTTTCAAATTGGATTCCTGGTCACTCACAAAGGAAGAAAATCTTTAGAGTTTGTTTCTGAAACAATTATCTGAATATTAAAATAGATTATTTCTTATGCACACAAGATATTTATTAAATATCTTTAAGTTTCAAAAATCCAGATTTATTCACAGTGAAACATGAAAACAAAGATCGGGTCAGGTCAATATTCTGTTTGTAATTATAAGTACAGTTATAAATCTACTCGGTTCTGTTCTTTGTTGGATAATCGTGGGTGTCAACAGCATAGAGATGGAAAATATTCAGCCTAACCCTCCAACAAAGACAACATGTGGGCTGAACAGCTGAACGGGACTGACTCATCTCTCTGAGGAGGAATCATAAATCAGGTTTAAAGTTCAGAACCAGAAGAAGACTCAGACAGGGAGAACAGCTCTTTAATCTAATCTATGATCGGAACGATTCAAAATTAAAGAAAATAATACACAGTTTCAGTCATGTTTTATCCAAATGTGTCATACATTTTATCTTAGTTTAATTTGTCTAAATCAAATGTGAGTGAATGCTTGTCATTGTGTGAGGTCAGCAGCAGGTGGTGCCTACTACTCAGAAAACCACATGGTAATCACCATTCATTCAACCAGATCATTAAAAACAAACAGGAAACAGGAATTTATGTTTAAACTGAAGTTAGTATATGACGGTCTAAATTTGGTCTAAAGTTGGTATATTATGGTCTAAAGTTGGTATATAATGGTCTGAAGTTGGTACATTATGGTCTAAAGTTGGTATACGATGGTCTAAAGTTGGTCTAAAGTTGGTATACGATGGTCTAAAGTTGGTCTAAAGTTGGTATATAATGGTCTGAAGTTGGTATATGATGGTCTGAAGTTAGTATATGACGGTCTAAAGTTGGTATATGATGGTCTGAAGTTGGTCTAAAGTTGGTATATAATGGTCTGAAGTTGGTATATGATGTTCTGAAGTTGGTCTAAAGTTGGTATATATAACGGTCTGAAGTTGGTCTAAATTTGGTATATAATGGTCAGAAGTTGGTCTAAAGTTGGTATATGATGGTCTGAAGTTGGTATATAATGGTCTGAAGTTGGTATATGATGGTCTAAAGTTGGTATATGATAGTCTGAAGTTGGTCTAAGTTGGTATATAATGGTCTGAAGTTGGTCTAAATTTGGAATATAATGGTCTGAAGTTGGTATATAATGGTCAGAAGTTGGTGTATGACGGTCTAAAGTTCGTCTAAAGTTGGTATATGATGGTCTAAAGTTGGTATATGATGGTCTGAAGTTGGTATATTATGGTCTGAAGTTAGTATATGACGGTCTAAAGTTGGTCTGAAGTTGGTATATGATGGTCTAAAGTTGGTATATGATGGTCTAAAGTTGGTCTAAAGTTGGTATATGATGGTCTGAAGTTGGTATATGATGGTCTAAAGTTGGTATATGATGGTCTGAAGTTAGTATATGACGGTCTAAAGTTGGTCTGAAGTTGGTATATGATGGTCTGAAGTTGGTATATGATGGTCTAAAGTTAGTATATGATGGTCTAAAGTTGGTATATGATAGTCTAAAGTTGGTCTAAAAGTGGTATATAATGGTCTGAAGTTGGTATATGATGGTCTAAAGTTGGTCTGAAGTTGGTATATGATGGTCTAAAGTTGGTATATAATGGTCTGAAGTTGGTCTAAAGTTGGTATATGATGGTCTAAAGTTGATATATAGTGGTCAGAAGTTGGTCTAAAGTTGGTATATGATGGTCTAAAGTTGATATATAGTGGTCAGAAGTTGGTGTATGGTGGTCTGAAGTTGGTATATGATGGTCTAAAGTTGGTATATAATAGTCTCAAGTTGGTATATGATGGTCTGAAGTTGGTCTAAAGTTGGTATATGATGGTCTGAAGTTGGTATATAATGGTCTGAAGTTGGTATATGATGGTCTAAAGTTTGTATATGATGGTCTGAAGTTAGTATATGATGGTCTAAAGTTGATATATAGTGGTCAGAAGTTGGTGTATGGTGGTCTGAAGTTGGTATATGATGGTCTAAAGTTGGTATATAATGGTCTCAAGTTGGTATATGATGGTCTGAAGTTTGTCTAAAGTTGGTATATGATGGTCTGAAGTTGGTATATAATGGTCTGAAGTTGGTATATGATGGTCTGAAGTTAGTATATGATGGTCTAAAGTTGGTATATGATGGTCTAAAGTTGGTATATGATGGTCTGAAGTTGGTATATGATGGTCTGAAGTTAGTATATAACAAAGCAAAGCTGCTCTACCACACACAATCTACCAGCTCCATCTACCTATCAAAGCTAAAGTTGTCTACTTTGAATAATCTAAGATACAAACCATGTTTATTTTCTATCTTCTATCATTCAGGTGTATTGTTTCAGAGTTCCCATTGTCTTCAGAGTTTCTAGAATGTAGAAAATAGTAAAATAAAGAAAAACATTGAATGATAAGGTGAGTCCATACTTTTTGGACTGTAGGCCTGAATACAAACAACATGTGAATCAGAAGAACTGATCAGAGATCAGAGTCTGATGAAGATGAAGATGCTGACTTCACTGACCAATAGTCGGCAGCAATGTTTTGTTGAGCTGTCAGCTGTCATGCCTTAAGGATATAAAAAGTTGGATGACCTACAATTTTTTTATGTTAAATTCAGACAAACTGAAGTTCTTTTAATTGGACCCAAACACCTCAGAAACTCTCTTTCTAGAGACTTAGTTACTTTAGATGGGATCACCCTGGCCTCCAGCTCCACTGTAAAGAATCTTGGAGTTGTTTTTGATCAGGATTTGTCCTTTAACGTCCACATAAAACAAATTGCGAGGACTGCATTCTTCCACTTACGTAACATCGCTAAAATCAGATGCATTGTCTCTCAGGCGGATGCAGAAAAACTAGTCCATGCATTTGTTACTTTTAGGCTGGACTATTGTAACTCTTTGTTATCAGGCTGCTCTAATAAGTCTCTTAGGACTTTGCAGTTAATTCAGATGCTGCTGCACGTGTTCTGACAGGAACCAAGATCAGAGATCACATCTCTCCCATTTTGGCTTCCTTGCATTGGCTGCCTATTAAATCTAGAATAGAATTTAAAATTCTTCTCCTTACTTACAAAGCTCTTCATGGTCAGGCACCATCGTATCTAAAAGAGCTCATAGTACCTTACTACCCCTCTAGAGCACTGCGCTCTCAGGATGCTGGGTTCCTTGTGGTTCCTATAGTCTCCAAAAGTAGATTGGGAGCCAGAGCATTCAGCTATCAGGCTCCTCTTCTGTGGAACAAACTATCATTCTAGGTTCGGGAGGCAGACACGGTCAACACCTTTAAGAGTAGACTGAAGACTTTCCTTTTTGATAGAGCTTATAGTTAGTGCTGGCTCAGGTCATCCCTTAGTTATGCTGCCATAGGATTAGACTGCCGGGGGACTCCCCCTCCCCCCAGAGTTATGCCTAGCCAGGCACGGTATTGGTTGTAGATGCAGTCACATCTCCCTTACCGAAAACCCTCTCTCTCTCTCTCTCCCTCCCTCTTACCATCTGTGGACATACATGTCTCATTAATGCATGTTACTAACCAAATTTCCCTGGGGTTTCTGTCTCTGTCGTCCAGCAGGTTCTTGTGGATCGTGGCTGCTGCTATGATCCTACACGACGTCCACTACACATATTACTACTGTCATTATTACTACCATATCTGCTACTGTGGTTATTTTATCATTCATTGTAATTCATTGTCATTTTATCATTCATTGTAATTCATTGTCATTTTATCAGTCATTGTAATTCATTGTCATTTTATCATTCATTGTAATTCATTGTCATTTTATCATTCATTGTAATTCATTGTCATTTTATCATTCATTGTAATTCATTGTCATTTTATCATTCATTGTAATTCATTGTCATTTTATCAGTCATTGTGATTCATTGTCATTTTATCATTCATTGTAATTCATTGTCATTTTATCATTCATTGTAATTCATTGTCATTTTATCAGTCATCGTAATTCATTGTCATTTTATCATTCATTGTAATTCATTGTCATTTTATCAGTCATTGTAATTCATTGTCATTTTATCAGTCATTGTAATTCATTGTCATTTTATCATTCATTGTAATTCATTGTCATTTTATCAGTCATTGTAATTCATTGTCATTTTATCAGTCATTGTAATTCATTGTCATTTTATCAGTCATTGTAATTCATTGTCATTTTATCAGTCATTGTAATTCATTGTCATTTTATCAGTCATTGTAATTGTACAATATGTTTGTGTTGATTTGTTCTGTACACGTGACATCTATTGCACGTCTGTCCGTCCTGGGAGAGGGATCCCTCCTCTGTGGCTCTTCCTGAGGTTTCTTCCACCTTTTTTCCCTGTTAAAGGTTTTTTGTGGGCAAGTTTTTCCTCACTGGAACCGAGGGTCTAAGGACAGAGGGTGTCACTCCCTGTACAGATTGTAAAGCCTCAGAGGAAAATGGACTTTGTGACTTTGGACTGTACAAATAAAATTGATTTGATTTGATTTGATTTGTCACAACCTCCACATTCTCACAATGACCTCATGAACAGAAATCTACCTGCTACATGAATCTGATTTATTTAACATTCTCTGAACTGTTTCTGAGTCTGTTCTGAGATGGTCCTGATATAAATATACAGATCTCTGTGTTTATATTTGATCGGTTTTAGTTTCCTTCTGTTTGTTTTCATGTCTTTGTCTGAGAACACTGAGAGCAAAGGAATGAACACCAACCTGATCCTGGATCATTCAGAGACATAAAATTAAATAACAAATAATAAAAAATAAAGAAATAAAACTTCACACTGTACACAAAGTAATCTTAAACCTGAACAACATCCAGAAAGATTTTATTTCCCATGTATATCTATGTGTGTGTGTTTATAGTTTATACGTTAACACATATAAGCTCTGCTGTTCAAATGTGACGCAATGACGCAGCGTGCGCAGAGGGCGTGCCTTGAGACGTCATACCCGGAAGTGATGCGCAGTCAGCAGACTGTCTGAAAACAACAACATCAGCTCGGTTCGGTTCGGTTCGGTTCGGTTCGGTTCGCCTGAATTAGACGGGACCGCCCGGTGATACTCAGACATGTGGATCCACCCGGAGGAGGTGCTGCTGGCCGGGGCGCTGTGGGTGTCTGAGCGGGCCAACCCGTTCTTCATCCTGCAGAGGAGGAGAGGACACGGCCGCGGGGGGGGACTCTCCGGTAAGACGGGTCCGGGTCTGTGGGGTCCGATACAGTCCGGGTCAGGGTGGTCCACTACAGTCCGGGTCAGGGTGGTCCACTACAGTCCGGGTCTGTGGGGTCCGATACAGTCTGGGTCAGGGTGGTCCACTACAGTCCGGGTCCGTGTGGTCCACTACAGTCCGGGTCCGTGGGGTCCACTACAGTCCGGGTCAGGGTAGTCCACTACAGTCCGGGTCTGTGGGGTCCACTACAGTCCGGGTCAGGGTAGTCCACTACAGTCCGGGTCCGTGGGGTCCATTACAGTCCGGGTCCGTGGGGTCCACTACAGTCCGGGTCCGTGGGGTCCACTACAGTCTGGGTCAGGGTGGTCCACTACAGTCCGGGTCTGTGGGGTCCACTACAGTCCGGGTCTGTGGGGTCCGATACAGTCCGGGTCAGGGTAGTCCACTACAGTCCGGGTCTGTGGGGTCCACTACAGTCCGGGTCAGGGTAGTCCACTACAGTCCGGGTCCGTGGGGTCCATTACAGTCCAGGTCCGTGGGGTCCACTACAGTCCGGGTCCGTGGGGTCCACTACAGTCTGGGTCAGGGTGGTCCACTACAGTCCGGGTCTGTGGGGTCCGATACAGTCCGGGTCAGGGTGGTCCACTACAGTCCGGGTCTGTGGGGTCCACTACAGTCCGGGTCCGTGGGGTCCACTACAGTCCGGGTCCGTGGGGTCCACTACAGTCCGGGTCAGGGTGGTCCACTACAGTCCGGGTCCGTGGGGTCCATTACAGTCCAGGTCCGTGGGGTCCACTACAGTCCGGGTCAGGGTAGTCCACTACAGTCCGGGTCCGTGGGGTCCATTACAGTCCAGGTCCGTGGGGTCCACTACAGTCCGGGTTTGTGGGGTCCACTACAGTCTGGGTCAGGGTGGTCCACTACAGTCCGGGTCTGTGGGGTCCACTACAGTCCGGGTCTGTGGGGTCCGATACAGTCCGGGTCAGGGTGGTCCACTACAGTCCGGGTCTGTGGGGTCCACTACAGTCCGGGTCCGTGGGGTCCACTACAGTCCGGGTCCGTGGGGTCCACTACAGTCCGGGTCAGTGGGGTCCACTACAGTCCGGGTCAGGGTGGTCAACTACAGTCCGGGTCTGTGGGGTCCACTACAGTCCGGGTCCGTGTGGTCCACTACAGTCCGGGTCCGTGGGGTCCACTACAGTCCGGGTCAGGGTAGTCCACTACAGCCCGGGTCCGTGGGGTCCACTACAGTCCGGGTCCGTGGGGTCCACTACAGTCCGGGTCCGTGGGGTCCACTACAGTCCAGGTCAGGGTGGTCTACTACAGTCCGGGTCTGTGGGGTCCACTACAGTCCGGGTCAGGGTGGTCCACTACAGTCCGGGTCTGTGGGGTCCACTACAGTCCGGGTCCGTGTGGTCCTCTACAGTCCGGGTCTGTGGGGTCCACTACAGTCCGGGTCAGGGTGGTCCACTACAGTCCGGGTCTGTGAGGTCCACTACAGTCCGGGTCAGGGTGGTCCACTACAGTTCGGGTCTGTGGGGTCCACTACAGTCCGGGTCCGTGTGGTCCACTACAGTCCGGGTCCGTGGGGTCCACTACAGTCCGGGTCCGTGTGCTCCACTACAGTCCGGGTCAGGGTGGTCCACTACAGTCCGGGTCTGTGGGGTCCACTACAGTCCGGGTCCGTGTGGTCCACTACAGTCCGGGTCTGTGGGGTCCACTACAGTCCGGGTCAGGGTGGTTCGGGTCCATTTCAAAGTTCTGAACTGCATTGATTAGTCGATTGATTGATCGACAGATCAGCAGCTCAGCTCATAATTACTAAGTCAACTTCACTGATAACCATTAATTAATATGCAAATGAGCCCGACATAAAAACAGCCTGATGAGTTAATCATTCGATCAAAGATGGTTAATTGATCTTTGTTGTTTCTTTATTGATCAATCAAATAATCAATGATCAGAATTAATGACATCATAACAATCACAGCCAATCAGACGGTTCCTCTGAGTTTCTGATCAGGTGACAACCAGAGTCCAATTTACTCAGTCCAGACCCTGGATCAGTCCAGACCCTGGATCAGTCCAGACTCCGGATCAGTCCAGACCCTGGATCAGTCCAGACCCTGGATCAGTCCAGACCCTGGATCAGAACAGACCCTGGATCAGTCCAGACTCCGGATCAGTCCAGACATACATTAATTATGTTGACAGTCTTGATGTGTACGGAGGCCCTGATGAGCCTAAACTCCTCTGGTGTCGTAGAGTTTCAGGTTTGTGGATGTAGTTTTGTGAACGTCTCGTTCGAACAGGTTTTACCACTAACTGGGTCGGCTGTGGTTCAGGAGGGAGAGCGGGTCATCCATTAATGATCGGTAGTCCGATCCTTGGCTCCTCCAGTCTGCATGGTGAAGTGTCTTTGAAGATACTGAACCCTAAACTGCAGAACCGTCTGCTGGTTCTGAACCATCAGAACCACCTGAACCATCAGAGAGCCTTGAGTGAGCTGTATAAGTTAGACATTGTTTGGTTCAGATGTTCATGCAGAAGTTGGTCAGAGGTGGTTTGGATCCTCGTCATTGTCAGACTATTTGTTATGAATGAGGAAGTGATGTCAGCTGACAGGAAGTGAATTCTGACTCACCCTGTTTCTTTGTAGATCAGCTGATTTGTGTGTTCATGTTTGTATCAGTGTAGAACTTTAAACTTCAGTCTGTGAAGAGATCAAGATCCTTGGGCAGGATACTGAACAGCAAATTGCTCCTGTGTGAATGCGTATGAATGCCAAGTTCCTAAAACTGATGAGCACCTTGCATGGTAGCTGATGCCATCAGTGTGTGAATGTGTGTCAATGGGGTGAATGAGATATGTAGTGTAGAGCGCTTTAAGTGGTCAGAAGACTAGAAAGGCGCTATATAAGTACAGTCCATTTACCATCAACACTTCTAGACGGGATCAACAACTGGACCCTGACACTTCACCTGTCTCTCTGTCCACAGGTCTTCTGGTTGGGACTCTGGATGTGGTTCTGGACTCCAGTGCCAGAGTGGCTCCTTACAGGATCCTGCTGCAGACGGCTGACTCTCAGATCTACTGGAACATCGCTTGTGGTGAGTCATCTGGACTGGGAGCACTGGGATTGGCTGTGTTTGTTGGTTTGTTATCCCTCAGCCTTGTCTCACAGGCTTGGAGCGCTGGGATTGTCTGTTTGATGGTTTGTTGACCCTCAGCGTTATCTCATAGGCTCATCCAGGAAGGAGATCACGGAGCACTGGGATTGGCTGGAGTCCAACCTGCTGCAGACCATCTCCATCTTTGACAACGATGAAGACGTCACCACCTTCGTCAAAGGAAAGATCTGTGTATGTCACCATATACCTGTGTATGTTACTGTTTGAGCGTTTCTCTTTACTTTTGCATGATCCAGAGTGATGTCACTTCCTGCAGGGCATCATCGCTGAGGAGAACCGGCTGAAGCAGGGGGAGGAGCAGGAGGAGGATTGTGGGAAGTTTCGGGAGGCTGAGCTGAAGATGAGGAAGCTGTTTGGGATGCCTGATGAGGAGAAGCTGGTGAATTACTACTCCTGCAGCTACTGGAAGGGCCGAGTACCGCGGCAGGGCTGGCTCTACCTATCCGTCAACCACCTGTGCTTCTACTCATTCCTGCTGGGCAAGGAGGGTACGAATCTCAGACCAAGAGCATAATGATGTCATTTATACAGTCTGTGATTAAAAATAAATCTAACATCCTGTTTTACTTTGATCACATGTGAGAGGTACTGCAGTTACCTAAATGTGCTTCTGTTACACAAAGGTACTTCTGCAGTTACGTGATGGTACTTCCGACTTACATGATGGTGCTCCTGCAGTTACCTGAAGGTGCTTCTGCAGTACCTGAAGGTAGAGCATGAAACAGGCCTTGGAAGTCAGGCCCGACCTGGCCCGATAGAATTCGACCCGAGCCTGGCCCGGCCCGTTTTGATTGACAGCTATGTAGAGCCCGAACCAGTTGGCAGCCTGACGTTATTCAAATGTGTGCATATGGCATCCATTTCACCTCCTCAGCATCCACTTTTTCACCTGTCTCTCACAAATCGAAATGCATCACATGATCGCTCATTTACCGCACAAGTCATAACACAAGCCCGAGCCCAGCCCAGGTCCGATTCAAATGATAAAAAAATTATGCCCGAATCCGCCCTAACCCGTTCGGGCAAAGATTCCCAGCTCTACCTGAAGGTGCTTGTGTAGGTACCTGATGGTACATTTCAGTGTTAAGATACTCTTCTATAGCTCTTTAGAACTAACTTCTATAACTTTGATCTCCTCTTGACTGTCTATCCCCTCAGTGACCCTGGTGGTGCAGTGGACGGAGGTGACCCAGCTGGAGAAGAACGCCACGCTAGTGTTTCCGGAGAGTGTCCGTGTCAGCACACGTCACACTGAACATTTCTTCTCTATGTTTCTTAACATTAACGACACCTTCAAGCTGATGGAGCAGCTCGCCAACATCGCTATGCGCCAGCTACTGGACAATGAGGCATTTGCTGCAGATCGCTCGCTGCCCAAACCCTGCAAAACGCTGAAGAATGTCTCTGCACTCAAAAGGTCTCATTCTGTTCATTAACCTTGTAGATGATAGCCTTCATTTTCATTGTATCTCATCCTGTCAACCTGTCAACTTTTGACCTGATCAACTGTTTCGTGGCCATGTTGTTGCTACAGGGATTTGGATGCTCGGGCAAAGAATGAGCGGTACCGGACAATGTTTCGGCTGACTCAGGACGAGCGCCTGGACGGACACACAGACTGCACGCTGTGGACGCCGTTTGCTAAGATGCATGTGGTCGGACAGCTGTTCATCTCCAACAACTACATCTGTTTTAACAGCAGAGAAGAAGACCTGTGTCAGCTCATCATCCCACTCAGAGAGGTAAATGAGCTGAATCCAGAGTCAGAGTCTCGAGTCAACAGATCCAACTGATCCAGTTTTTTGCAGAGACATCCATGCACTGCCTTGTATTAGATTGTTTTTCGTATTATATATAGTGATTTTTACCCATCATCCCCTGCTCCTCAGGTGTCCATTGTGGAGAAGGCGGACAGCAGCAGCGTCCTGCCATGTCCCGTCTCCATCAGCACCAAGAACAAGATGAACTTCTTGTTCGCCAACCTCAAAGACAGAGACTTCCTGGTCCAACGTATCTCAGACTTCCTGCAGCGAACACCCGACAGCTCATGGGGTGACACCAGCCCGCTGTCTTTGATTGGCCACTCGGTGCGTCAGGTTCTGAAAATCCTCATTAGTCATACCATAAGTAATTCACTGAAAAGTGTGAAGTTATACCGCCATCATGTGTCTAAGAGGTGTAACAGCTGCTATGGGTCGGCTGGTTTCAGGTGGTTTTAGAAGTCGGGTCTCCTGAAAGATGTGTCGTTTCAGGTCTGTTGTTGTGATGTTTGTTTTCTGTCCTCAGGCTTCCTCCAGCACCCCGTTGTCCTCGTCAGCAGGGTCTGAGTCTGTCCACAGGGGGCGACATTACCACCCCGGTCTGCCCACAGCCAGCCAGGGTCTGCTGCAACTCTACCACAGGGACGCTCCGGAGGACCTGGGACCCAAAGCCGTGAGTTCAAGTCCAAAGACCTGTAGACACCGAGTTGGACCAAAGGAGTGTGCTATTAGATATCACCTCTTCTTCCCTCCTCCCTCATCTCCTGCCTCCCCTTCTGCAGATGAAGGAGAAGATGAAAGAGGAGGCATGGAACATCCATTTCTCAGAGTTTGGTCGAGGTGTCTGTATGTATCGGACCTCCAGAACCAGAGAACTTGTCCTCAACGGGATCCCAGAGTCCCTGAGAGGAGAGCTGTGGCTGCTGTTCTCTGGTCAGTGTTCATTCAGTCACATCACAGGTAAACTGGACTTGTGCTCTGTATTCATCTGTCCATCTGTCCACCTGTCCATCCAGGAGCCCAGAATGAAATGGCGACCCACCCTGGTTACTATGGTGACCTTGTGGAGCAGGCCATGGGGCTGTGTTCATTGGCTACTGAGGAAATCGAGCGCGACCTTCATCGTTCGATGCCTGAGCACCGCGCCTTCCAGAATGAAACGGGCATTGCTGCGCTGCGCCGTGTCCTAACCGCCTACGCCCACCGCAACCCCGGCATCGGATACTGTCAGGTAGAAACTCAGTGACTCATTCAGTGACATTTAAAAACTAAAGTAAAAACTGGTTATGAACACATTTTCTGCTCTTTAGGCGATGAACATAGTTACCTCCGTCCTGTTGCTCTACTGTCCAGAGGAGGAAGCCTTCTGGCTGTTGGTGGCGCTGTGTGAGCGGATGCTGCCCGACTACTACAACACTAGAGTCGTAGGTCAGTAACAATGCCAGAGTCGTAGGTTGCTGTCAGATAATGTTTGTTATGTTTAGTTAATGTTATGTTCATAAAGAGAGGGGGGGGGCTTTGGTACTGATACCCATGAGATGCAGCCACAGGGGGGGCACTGTGTCAACGTGATGTGGTTTCTATCCCTGCAGGCGCTCTGGTGGATCAGGGGGTGTTTGAGGAGCTGACCCGAGCCTTCCTTCCCCTGCTGTATGAACACATGCAGGAGCTGGGAGTCATCTCCACCATCAGCCTGTCCTGGTTCCTCACACTCTTTCTGTCTGTGATGCCCTTCGACAGTGCCGTCCTTTTGGTCGATTGCTTCTTCTATGAGGGCATCAAGGTCATCTTCCAGGTCAGAGTCACTCCACTTCACCGACTTTTAACTGACTGTTTACTGACTGTTTACTGACTTGCTGAAGTTTTAAAATTTAGTCTGACCCTCATTTGCTGAACTAATACGAACTGAACTCATCGTTCTTAGTCTACTTCCTGTCTGATCTGCAGGTGGCGCTGGCTGTGCTTCATGACAACATGGACGCCCTGCTGTCCTGCAGTGATGAGGGGGAAGCCATGACCATCCTGGGCAGGTACGAATCCAAACTTATAGTCCAGGTACAAGTCCAGACTGGAGTCCACCTAATGTATGATGATGTGTGTATGCAGGTACCTGGATAATGTTGTAAATAAACAGACAGTGGCTCCACCCATCCCTCACCTGCATGCCTTGCTGACGAGCGGTGACGATCCTCCACCTGAGATCGACATCTTCAACCTCATGAAGTCATCCTACGAGGTCAGACTCAGTCTAATTCATGCTGCAGTGGCATCTCATGGACACGTTTTTGACATCATTTCTTCTTCTTCTCATTCTTCTTTCCTTGTCACCGTCGCCAAGTGCTTGCTCATGGTGGAACTGTTGTCTCTGTAAATAATATTATAAAGAGTATGGTCTAGACCTGCTTTGTATGGAAAGTGTCATGAGATAACTGAAGTTATGATATGGAGCTATATAAGTAAAATTTAATTGAACTGAATTAAATACTTCTCCTTCAGAAGTTTGGCAGCCTACGCTCTGATGTTATCGAGCAGATGAGGTTCAAGCAGAGGTTAAAGGTCATCCAGTCGCTGGAGGACACAGCCAAGAGGAGTGTGGTGGGTGATGTTAGTGTGCTGTGGACTGAATCAAACATGCTAATGTAGATACAGTGTTTACAGGTCTGTGTCTGTGTTTGTGTGTGTGTGTGTGTACAGGTGAGAGCGATGATGACGGAATCCGCTTTCAGTATCGAGGAGCTTGAGGAGCTGTACTGTCTCTTTAAGGTCACAAACTGTTTTTAAAATGTTCATGTTTAAACAGCTGATGACCAAAGTTATATTTTACTGTGAGCAAACCAATCAGACGCAACCAGACTGTGATGTTGTCCTGACTGTGATGTTGTCCTGACTGTGATGTTGTCCTGACTGTGATGTTGCCCTGACTGTGATGTTGCCCTGACTGTGATGTTGTCCTGAACCTGATGTTGCCCTGACTGTGATGTTGTCCTGAACGTGATGTTGCCCTGAACCTGATGTTGCCCTGAACGTGATGTTGCCCTGAACGTGATGTTGTCCTGACTGTGATGTTGTCCTGACTGTGATGTTGTCCTGAACGTGATGTTGTCCTGAACCTGATGTTGCCCTGAACGTGATGTTGCCCTGAACGTGATGTTGTCCTGAACCTGATGTTGCCCTGACTGTGATGTTGTCCTGAACGTGATGTTGTCCTGAACCTGATGTTGCCCTGAACGTGATGTTGCCCTGAACGTGATGTTGTCCTGACTGTGATGTTGCCCTGACTGTGACATTGTCCTGAACGTGATGTTGCCCTGACTGTGACATTGTCCTGAACCTGATGTTGTCCTGAACCTGATGTTGTCCTGAACGTGACGTTGTCCTGAACGTGATGTTGTCCTGAACTGTGACGTCGACATTTTTTGAGGTTCTAGGGGGCTGACGAGGACTCTCTCTCTGTGTTTTAACTTGTTCAGTCGAAACACATGACGAGCTGTTACTGGGGCTCCAGTAGCACCGCGGCTGAGCGTCATGACCCCAGCCTTCCTTATCTGGAGCAGTACCGCATCGACCCGGTCCAGTTCACCCAGCTGTTCACCGCACTCGCTCCCTGGATCTGTGGAGGCCACACCCCAACACTGTCGGCTCGCCTATTCAGACTCCTGGACCAGAACCAGGACGGGCTGGTCAACTTCAAAGAGTTCATCACAGGACTTAGTGAGTCAGATGGTGAACCCAGATGGGTTCAGAGCTGCTCTGGTTCTGGTTCTGTTAAACAGATTTCTGTGGATGTTTAAATGTTCTGATCCAGGTTGTTTCGGTATTTGCAGGTGAGATGTATCACGGAGACATGACAGAGAAACTCAAACTGCTCTACAAGCTACACCTCCCACCAGGTAACAGCATACAGCTTACCTGAGACCACCAGGACCACAGAGCTGGTCCAACAGAACCAGGAAGTCTGATCCTGTGTATGTGTGTGTGTGTGTTACAGCTCTGTGTCCTGAGGAGGCAGAGTCTGCTCTGGAGGCGACACACTTCTTTACTGAGGACGCTCCCAGAGGTAAACAAACAGTGACCTCCTGATGGACTGCAGCATGTTTACTCATCTGTACAGACATCTGCTCTGCCTGGTCTGACAGCTGATTCTGTGAAATGTTTTCAGTCTGTTTGATTTGCATGAAAATTTTCTATTAACAGATTTTATGTTTCCTCTGTCACTCACACACTGATCAACTTCTTCTTCTTCTTCTTCTTCTTCTTCTTCTTCTTCTTCATCTTCATCTTCATCTTCATCTTCTTCTTCTTCTTCTTCTTCTGTGATGTTTCCTTCCAGAATCTTCTTTCCTGTCTGATCTGGACATTTTGGGGCAACAGGAAGTGACATCAGGTTTGTGTATTTAACAGTGACACCTGGTTGCTGGAGTACACCTGTTGTGTCAGCTCAGGCTGAAGGGACAACACGCGTAAAGGCGATATGAGCATGGACTCAATTAAATAACATGAAGTCAGTCGACTGTGGTGATGTCACTGATGACAGGTGGATTTGTTACCTGTCTGGGTGCGATGTTCTGCTGTGTGAACGTTTCAACAAGGTCTTCTTGCACCTTCATTTTTGAGGTCTAGGAGGTCATCCTTTTATCAGAAGATGGCCAGCTCCTCCAGTCTGTATGTCCAAGTGTTCTTGGACCTGAACTAATGTGATCAGTTTGTGTGTTTCTGGTGGGCAGCCTCTGCCGTGTATGAACGGGTCAATGTGTTGGGTCAAGGTAAGTGTCTGAAAGGTGTGATAAAGGTACGGCCCATTTACTGTCCACCAGTCTCCATCATACCTGTTGGTAAAAAACTGGAGGAGAACCAATCATCAGGCCGCAGGTTCTGATTATTCTGGTGTAGGACGGATTCTGGGAGTTCTCTTGTTCAGCACTGAGATCAGGTGGTTCTGAAAGAGTCAACTCGATCCAGGAGGTCTGGACTGGGTCAGAAAGAGATGTTAGCTGAGGTTACAGCACCTTTGTGAGGAAGAGGAGGATGATGAAGGTGATGAAGATGAAGGTGGTGGTGATGATGATGAAGGTGATGAAGATGAAGGTGATGATGATGATGATGATGAAGAAGGTGATGATGATGATGATGATGATGAAGGTGATGATGATGATGATGATGATGAAGAAGGTGATGATGATGATGATGATGAAGGTGATGATGATGATGATGATGATGAAGGTGATGATGATGATGATGAAGAAGGTGATGATGATGATGATGATGATGAAGGTGATGATGATGATGAAGAAGGTGATGATGATGATGATGATGGTGATGATGATGATGAAGAAGGTGATGATGATGATGATGATGGTGATGATGATGATGAAGAAGGTGATGATGATGAAGGTGATGATGATGATGAAGAAGGTGATGATGATGATGATGATGGTGATGATGATGATGAAGAAGGTGATGATGATGATGATGATGGTGATGATGATGATGAAGAAGGTGATGATGATGATGATGAAGGTGATGATGATGATGAAGAAGGTGATGAAGGTGATGATGATGATGATGATGATGATGATGATGAAGAAGGTGATGATGAAGGTGATGATGATGATGAAGAAGGTGATGGTGATGATGATGATGATGAAGAAGGTGATGAAGATGATGATGATGAAGAAGGTGATGGTGATGATGATGATGATGAAGGTGATGATGATGAAGATGATGGTGATGATGAAGGTGATGATGATGATGATGAAGAAGGTGATGATGATGATGATGATGGTGATGATGATGAAGGTGATGATGATGATGAAGATGATGATGAAGAAGGTGATGATGATGATGAAGGTGATGATGATGATGATGATGATGAAGGTGATGATGATGATGATGATGGTGATGGTGATGATGATGAAGGTGATGATGATGATGAAGATGATGATGAAGAAGGTGATGATGATGAAGGTGATGATGATGAAGGTGATGATGATGATGAAGATGATGATGATGAAGGTGATGATGATGATGATGATGATGATGAAGGTTTCCTGTCTGTGTGCAGGTGAGGAGGGGAAGGATGGAGGCGGAGACAGCGAGGAGAAGAAAGGTACGTCCTAGTTGACTTCAGGTGATGAACTGACCTAGATTCACTGTGACCTCTGCCTGTGACCTCTGCCTGTGACCTCTGATCTCTGCCTGTGACCTCTGACCTCGTCCTGTGACCTCTGCCAGTGACCTCTGCATCTGACCTCTGCCTGTGACCTCTGCCTGTGACCTCTGACCTCGGCCTGTGACCTCTGCATCTGACCTCTGCCTGTGACCTCTGACCTCTGCCTGTGACCACTGCCCTCTAACCTCTGCCTGTGACCTCTTACTGTGACCTCTTACTGTGACCTCTTACTGTGACCTCTGACCTCTGCCTGTGACCTCTGCATCTGACCTCTGACTGTGACCTCTGACTGTGACCCCTGCCTGTGACCTCTGACTGTGACCTCTGCCTGTGACCTCTGCCTGTGACCCCTGCCCTCTAACCTCTGCCTGTGACTGTGTTTCAGAGGAGAAGGTGAAGGATTACAGGTATTACCTGAGGATGTGGGCCAAAGAGAAAGAACCCAAAACAGAGACCATCAAAGACCTGCCCAGGATGAACCAGGTGACCTGTCTGTCTGTCTCTGACTTGTCTCTGTCTGTCTCTGACTTGTCTCTGTCTGTCTCTGACCTGTCTGTGTCTGTCTCTGACCTGTCTGTCTCTGACTTACCTCTGACTTGTCTCTGTCTGTCTCTGACTTGTCTCTGTCTGTCTCTGACCTGTCTGTGTCTGTCTCTGACCTGTCTGTCTGTCTCTGACTTATCTCTGTCTGTCTCTGACTTATCTCTGTCTGTCTCTGACCTGTCTGTCTCTCTCTGTAGGAGCAGTTCATTGACCTTTGTAAGACTCTGTACAACATGTTCAGTGAGGAGCCTCTCGAGCAGCAGCTCTATCACTCCATAGCGACCGTGGCCAGTCTGCTGCTGCGGATCGGAGAGGTCGGCAAAAAGTTCAACAACGGCAGCAAAAAGACTGACGACGCCACCACTCAGTCCCCACCCATCTCTCAGAGGGAGGAGGGGCTTGGTGAGGGGCCTTCAGGTGAGTCTCAGGTGTGCCGGGCTCTGGCTGAGGCTCAGCTCGAGCTGGCGGCTCCGCCGGCATCTGATGAAGAGACCAAAGACGACACGTCGTCGTCATATTCGGTGGTGAGCTCCGGCTCGCTGCAGTGCGAGGACATCGCCGATGACACCGTGCTGATCGGTGGCGGCGAGCACAGACGAGGCAGCGTGCTGGATGTCGATTGGTCGATCACCTTCGAGCAGGTGTTGGCATCGCTGCTGACGGAGCCGCCGCTCGTTGACTACTTCGAGAAGAAGAGGGACATCCGGAGTAAGATGGCCGCCTGCAAGGCTCAGCGAGCAGTGGAGCGCCAGACAAGCTCCGCCTCCGACCACGAACTCACCCAGCATTCCTTCTGACACACCTCCACCTGTCCACCTGTCTCACCTCCACCTGCCCACACTAACCCAAGCTGACTGAAACCTGATTTTATTTTTTACACGTTGAACAAATGTTTTAGTTACGTTAATCAAACATTGTATAATCCATCGTTTTATTGAGTATTGAGCGAAGCCGCGAGCAGGTGACCCACCTGAGAGTCACCTGACACCAGGTAACCCACCTGAGAGTCACCTGACACCAGGTAACCCACCTGAGAGTCACCTGACACCAGGTAACCCACCTGAGAGTCACCGTTGACTCATTGATGAACTCGTTAACTGTTTCCATTATCTGTTTATTAATCATGAGCTCGAGTTACCTGTCTCATTCAGGTGAGTTCATACCTGTAGACTTTTATTTTGAAGTCACTGAAGCCTTGTATGTTTGTCTCTGATGACAACGTCACAGTGACGTCACAGTGATGTCACAGTGATGTCACAGTGATGTCACAGTGATGTCAGTGTTTATTCATCAGTTTTAAATCTGTTTTATTGACCAGTTATTGATCCGTGTTCTGTTGTCTAATAAATACTCAAAGATCACTGTTCTTCTTCTGTGGTGTTTGTTCATCCACAGACTGTCAAACATTTACATTTAGTCATTCAGCAGACGATTTTATCCAAAGTGACTCACTTCGTAAAGTGTGACGAGGACATGTTGCAGCTGTAGAGGGGACAGATGTATCATGTCCAGTTGTTCGTAGTCTCCGTAAGTGAGCAAAGTTCTTTTTTACAATATGTTATATATGTTTATATGTCTCTCCAAAGCTAGACGGAACATCAGTTTCTTTGTCCACATTCTGATAGAAGGTGTGTCCATAAGTCAATAAGCAGTGAGTTCTCCGGGTATATTCCCAGTAAGGTTGAGCTCTCACAGTCGAACTTTTGTTTTATTTGAAGTTATTAATGAAATACTGCTTCAAACATCTTCCTTAAGTTAAATGTATATGTGTATGCGTGTAGATGGCAGCAAATCTGTGTAAATATAAATTCACTGAGTCAACCAAATCTAAGCCCAACACCAGGCCCGAAGTACCTGAAGCCCCCACCCCGACCAAACAGCCAAGAGACAGATGCTGAAACTCAGAAGACAGATGCTGAAGCTCAGGAGACAGATGCTGAAGCTCAGGAGACAGATGCTGAAACTCAGAAGACAGATGCTGAAGCTCAGAAGACAGATGCTGAAACTCAGGAGACAGATGCTGAAGCTCAGAAGACAGATGCTGAAACTCAGAAGACAGATGCTGAAGCTCAGGAGACAGATGCTGAAACTCAGAAGACAGATGCTGAAGCTCAGGAGACAGATGCTGAAGCTCAGGAGACAGATGCTGAAACTCAGGAGACAGATGCTGAAACTCAGAAGACAGATGCTGAAACTCAGAAGACAGATGCTGAAACTCAGAAGACAGATGCTGAAGCTCAGGAGACAGATGCTGAAACTCAGAAGACAGATGCTGAAACTCAGAAGACAGATGCTGAAACTCAGGAGACAGATGCTGAAACTCAGAAGACAGATGCTGAAACTCAGAAGACAGATGCTGAAACTCAGAAGACAGATGCTGAAGCTCAGGAGACAGATGCTGAAACTCAGAAGACAGATGCTGAAACTCAGAAGACAGATGCTGAAACTCAGGAGACAGATGCTGAAACTCAGAAGACAGATGCTGAAACTCAGAAGACAGATGCTGAAGCTCAGGAGACAGATGCTGAAACTCAGAAGACAGATGCTGAAACTCAGAAGACAGATGCTGAAACTCAGGAAGACAGATGCTGAAACTACGAGCTGACAGACAGATGCTGAAACTCAGAAGACAGATGCTGAAACTCAGAAGACAGATGCTGAAACTCAGAAGACAGATGCTGAAACTCAGAAGACAGATGCTGAAACTCAGAAGACAGATGCTGAAACTCAGAAGACAGATGCTGAAACTCAGGAGACAGATGCTGAAACTCAGGAGACAGATGCTGAAGCTCAGAAGACAGATGCTGAAACTCAGAAGACAGATGCTGAAACTCAGGAGACAGATGCTGAAACTCAGAAGACAGATGCTGAAACTCAGAAGACAGATGCTGAAGCTCAGGAGACAGATGCTGAAGCTCAGAAGACAGATGCTGAAGCTCAGGAGACAGATGCTGAAACTCAGGAGACAGATGCTGAAGCTCAGGAGACAGATGCTGAAACTCAGAAGACAGATGCTGAAACTCAGAAGACAGATGCTGAAGCTCAGGAGACAGATGCTGAAACTCAGAAGACAGATGCTGAAGCTCAGGAGACAGATGCTGAAACTCAGAAGACAGATGCTGAAGCTCAGGAGACAGATGCTGAAGCTCAGGAGACAGATGCTGAAACTCAGAAGACAGATGCTGAAGCTCAGGAGACAGATGCTGAAGCTCAGGAGACAGATGCTGAAACTCAGAAGACAGATGCTGAAGCTCAGAAGACAGATGCTGAAACTCAGGAGACAGATGCTGAAGCTCAGAAGACAGATGCTGAAACTCAGAAGACAGATGCTGAAGCTCAGGAGACAGATGCTGAAACTCAGAAGACAGATGCTGAAGCTCAGGAGACAGATGCTGAAGCTCAGGAGACAGATGCTGAAACTCAGGAGACAGATGCTGAAACTCAGAAGACAGATGCTGAAACTTAGAAGACAGATGCTGAAACTCAGAAGACAGATGCTGAAGCTCAGGAGACAGATGCTGAAACTCAGAAGACAGATGCTGAAACTCAGAAGACAGATGCTGAAACTCAGGAGACAGATGCTGAAACTCAGAAGACAGATGCTAAAGCTCAGGAGACAGATGCTGAAACTCAGAAGACAGATGCTGAAACTCAGAAGACAGATGCTGAAACTCAGAAGACAGATGCTGAAGCTCAGAAGACAGATGCTGAAACTCAGAAGACAGATGCTGAAGCTCAGAAGACAGATGCTGAAACTCAGGAGACAGATGCTGAAACTCAGAAGACAGATGCTGAAACTCAGAAGACAGATGCTGAAACTCAGAAGACAGATGCTGAAACTCAGAAGACAGATGCTGAAACTCAGGAGACAGATGCTGAAACTCAGGAGACAGATGCTGAAACTCAGGAGACAGATGCTGAAGCTCAGGAGACAGATGCTGAAACTCAGAAGACAGATGCTGAAACTCAGAAGACAGATGCTGAAGCTCAGGAGACAGATGCTGAAGCTCAGAAGACAGATGCTGAAGCTCAGGAGACAGATGCTGAAGCTCAGAAGACAGATGCTGAAGCTCAGGAGACAGATGCTGAAACTCAGGAGACAGATGCTGAAGCTCAGGAGACAGATGCTGAAACTCAGAAGACAGATGCTGAAACTCAGAAGACAGATGCTGAAGCTCAGGAGACAGATGCTGAAACTCAGAAGACAGATGCTGAAGCTCAGGAGACAGATGCTGAAACTCAGGAGACAGATGCTGAAGCTCAGGAGACAGATGCTGAAACTCAGAAGACAGATGCTGAAACTCAGAAGACAGATGCTGAAGCTCAGGAGACAGATGCTGAAGCTCAGGAGACAGATGCTGAAGCTCAGGAGACAGATGCTGAAACTCAGAAGACAGATGCTGAAACTCAGGAGACAGATGCTGAAGCTCAGGAGACAGATGCTGAAACTCAGAAGACAGATGCTGAAACTCAGAAGACAGATGCTGAAACTCAGGAGACAGATGCTGAAGCTCAGAAGACAGATGCTGAAGCTCAGGAGACAGATGCTGAAACTCAGGAGACAGATGCTGAAGCTCAGGAGACAGATGCTGAAACTCAGAAGACAGATGCTGAAGCTCAGGAGACAGATGCTGAAGCTCAGGAGACAGATGCTGAAACTCAGAAGACAGATGCTGAAACTCAGGAGACAGATGCTGAAGCTCAGGAGACAGATGCTGAAACTCAGAAGACAGATGCTGAAACTCAGAAGACAGATGCTGAAACTCAGGAGACAGATGCTGAAGCTCAGGAGACAGATGCTGAAGCTCAGGAGACAGATGCTGAAACTCAGAAGACAGATGCTGAAACTCAGAAGACAGATGCTGAAACTCAGAAGACAGATGCTGAAACTCAGAAGACAGATGCTGAAACTCAGAAGACAGATGCTGCTCCTGAGGACTGACGGCGCTGAGGATCTTGACTCTCCATAGAATGAGCTGCAAGCAGTGAAAGTAGAAATAAAGAACAGAAAGAGGTGTTAGACTGAGGAGATGTAACATCAGGCTCCTTGGAGTAATTTAATTTAATTTAATTTAATTTAAGTTAATTTAATTTAATTTAATTTAATTTAATTTAATTTAAGTCTCCCGGCCCGCAGAGGGCGCTGCTCGCTGCTCTGCTCGCTGCGCTTCCTGTTTCCGGTGTGGAACAACAACAACACGTGTGTCTGCAGAAATGTTTCCCGCCTTGAAGCTGAGAGTCGGGGACGTTTTGTTACCGGGAGACGAGTTCTGTCCCGAGACCGAGGACAGCATCTCTCTGACGGAGCGCGTGAAGCCGGAGCACGTGGTGTGTGGCCCGGGGCTGCGGCGGAGCGGAGCCCGGCTGCTGGTGTGTAAGAGCGGCCTGCTCAGACACAGGCAGCCCAACATGTTCTGGATCGAGGCCCAGCAGAGGAGGGTGAGGCTAGGGGACCAGAACCAGTCCAGTACTTTGTGTTCTGAGTCAGAGGTGGGACAGGTGTTGCAGCAGTGCATGCTGGGAGCTGAGTCTGTCTCTGTGTCCTCAGTATGTCCCGGCTAAAGGTGAGACCATCATCGGCATCGTGACGGTCAAATCAGGAGACGTCTTCAAGGTGGACTGTGGAGGAAGTGAGCAGGCGTCTCTGTCCTACCTGGCCTTTGAGGGAGCCACCAAGAGGAACAGACCCAACGTACAGGTGAGACACAGACAGACCAAGAGACAGACAGGTGAGACACAGACAGACCAAGAGACAGACAGGTGAGACACAGACAGACCAAGAGACAGACAGGTGAGACACAGACAGACCAAGAGACAGACAGGTGACACCCTTTGTGTTACCTGTACAGGTGGGTGACCTGGTGTTTAGCCCCTCCCTCTCTGTGTGTTACCTGTACAGGTGGGTGACCTGGTTTTTAGCCCCTCCCTCTCTGTGTGTTACCTGTACAGGTGGGTGACCTGGTGTTTAGCCCCTCCCTCTCTGTGTGTTACCTGTACAGGTGGGTGACCTGGTGTTCGCTCAGTTCATCATAGCCAATAAGGACATGGAGCCAGAGCTGGTGTGTATGGACAGTTCAGGACGAGCCAATGGGATGGGAGTATTTGGAGGTGGCGGTCTGCTGTTCAGCGTCTCTCTGGGACTCGTAAGAAGGTGAGATCTCTTCATGTGTTTGTGTCCAGATGAACAGGTGTGTGCGTACCTGTCCTCACCCTCTGTACCCCCCCCCCCAGGCTGCTGTCCCCCCACAGTGAGGTCCTGTCCGACCTGCAGCAGCTGTTCCCCTGTGAGCTGGTGGTCGGGATGAACGGCCGTCTGTGGGTCAAGTCCTCCAGAGTCCAGCAGACGCTGGTTATCGCTAACCTGCTGCAGAGCTGCGACACCATGACGGCCCAGCAGAGACGGGAGCTGTTCAGGAGGGTGGCACAGGGGGCGCTGTAGACCACCGAGGACAGCAGAGGACGGAAAAGGACAGCTTCCTGTCTGTTCACGATGAAGCAGGTGTTTGGATATAAAAAATGGTCAACGTCACACCGCCTCTTTTCTGCTGAGCCCAGTTACATTGCCTGCTCACCCAGCTCCAGTTCTGGCACGACACCGGCTCCGCTCCCCGTCACCTTCCCGAGCCTGTGAACACACCTGTGGTACACGAACACTCCCCCGTGCTCCGAGCTCACAGCCCGGCTGACAAACTGTTCTCAGAGAACTTTCATGTTTCTGTCTGAAGCTTGAAAGTAATTTCAATGAAAATGTTTTTATAATGTTAAATAAATGTTTGACATAAAACATGAAATATTTTGTGTTAATTGAAAATATTCCCACGAGACCTCCAGGACCTCCAAGACCGTCCTCCAGTCAGGTCGGCAGTGTCTCAATCAGGCGGACAAAATAACAGGAACACCTGACTGGTCTGGGATCTGAACTCTGGACCCAAACTAGAGAAACAAATAGAGCTTCACGTCAGTCCTGTTGTTGATTTCTTCAGTTTTATTTGATGGTCTGGATTCTTGTCCTGGTTTAATGTTTGTCAGATAAACCTGATCTAAGGTCAGTTTGACGACAGAGAAGACAACTGAGTCACATGACTGTTTGTCAGACTGACCTGCAGCTGGAAGAAACACAAGTCCACAACCTGGACCAGGACCAGAACACGAGTCGACAACCCGGACCAGAAAAACAAGAGGAAGGAGACCACTGAACACACATTTTATTTCTTTATTAAAACTTTGTTTCACAAACAAAGGTAGCATACAAATCACTACAGAAGCATTTCACGTATTTTCTACACCAGGGGGAGACAGAGCTTACGCAAGTATATTTAAACGTTCACAAATATTTTAATTGCTTTTTGGTTTAATGGAAACAATGTACCGCCTGAGCTCACTGTGAAAGGCACGAAAGATGTTTTTCTTCAAGTAAATTTACATTTATGCATCAATATGATGAGATTGATAATAAATGTTTTGTTTAATTTTTCTCTATCTTTGTTAAAGTCAAAGAGCCCAAACAGTACATCCCTCCAAAACAACTTCAAATCTTTATCAACATTTTTAGCTATAAAGTTACAGATATCAATCCACAGACTTTAGACGAAGGTGCAGTGCCAACATTTTTGACTTTTCCAACAATATGATCATTTTATTTTAAATGAAATTTCTCTCACTTTATTGGTTAATATATCGGTTGGGTAGAACGTTCTGACAACCAGACGAGAACAGAGAGACGTGTCACGTCCTGTTCATGTTGATGCACTTTACATCCTGCAGGGGGACTCAAGGACCAGAGGACCAGGACAAGGTGTGTGGACGTGCTGACGTAGTAAGGTAAGTGTATTCTGTCACTAATTTTCGTATATTTTTCACTTTTCATTGTCATTTTATCAGTCATTGTAATTCATTGTCATTTTATCATTCATTGTAATTCATTGTCATTTTATCAGTCATTGTAATTCATTGTCATTTTATCAGTCATTGTAATTCATTGTCATTTTATCAGTCATTGTAATTGTACAATTTGTTTGTGTTGATTTGTTCTGTACACGTGACATCTATTGCACGTCTGTCCGTCCTGGGAGAGGGATCCCTCCTCTGTGGCTCTTCCTGAGGTTTCTTCCACCTTTTTTCCCTGTTAAAGGTTTTTTGTGGGCAAGTTTTTCCTCACTGGAACCGAGGGTCTAAGGACAGAGGGTGTCACTCCCTGTACAGATTGTAAAGCCTCAGAGGAAAATGGACTTTGTGACTTTGGGCTGTACAAATAAAATTGATTTGATTTAGTTTGACATGGACACAAGGACCAGAGGTCTAAAGACAAGAATCTGCACAGAGTTCAGCTTTTTTTTAATAATTGTACATTTACACACTGGACCCACAAACCCAGTCAGAACCAGT
>JAFMOB010000333.1:0-49346 GCA_018985215.1 Larimichthys polyactis | reverse complement strand
CTTTCAAGCTTCAGACAGAAACATGAAAGTTCTCTGAGAACAGTTTGTCAGCCGGGCTGTGAGCTCGGAGCACGGGGGAGTGTTCGTGTACCACAGGTGTGTTCACAGGCTCGGGAAGGTGACGGGGAGCGGAGCCGGTGTCGTGCCAGAACTGGAGCTGGGTGAGCAGGCAATGTAACTGGGCTCAGCAGAAAAGAGGCGGTGTGACGTTGACCATTTTTTATATCCAAACACCTGCTTCATCGTGAACAGACAGGAAGCTGTCCTTTTCCGTCCTCTGCTGTCCTCGGTGGTCTACAGCGCCCCCTGTGCCACCCTCCTGAACAGCTCCCGTCTCTGCTGGGCCGTCATGGTGTCGCAGCTCTGCAGCAGGTTAGCGATAACCAGCGTCTGCTGGACTCTGGAGGACTTGACCCACAGACGGCCGTTCATCCCGACCACCAGCTCACAGGGGAACAGCTGCTGCAGGTCGGACAGGACCTCACTGTGGGGGGACAGCAGCCTGGGGGGGGGGGTACAGAGGGTGAGGACAGGTACGCACACACCTGTTCATCTGGACACAAACACATGAAGAGATCTCACCTTCTTACGAGTCCCAGAGAGACGCTGAACAGCAGACCGCCACCTCCAAATACTCCCATCCCATTGGCTCGTCCTGAACTGTCCATACACACCAGCTCTGGCTCCATGTCCTTATTGGCTATGATGAACTGAGCGAACACCAGGTCACCCACCTGTACAGGTAACACACAGAGAGGGAGGGGCTAAACACCAGGTCACCCACCTGTACAGGTAACACACAGAGAGGGAGGGGCTAAACACCAGGTCACCCACCTGTACAGGTAACACACAGAGAGGGAGGGGCTAAACACCAGGTCACCCACCTGTACAGGTAACACAAAGGGTGTCATCTGTCTGTCTCTGTCTCACCTGTCTGTCTCTTGGTCTGTCTGTGTCTCACCTGTCTGTCTCTTGGTCTGTCTCTTGGTCTGTCTGTGTCTCACCTGTACGTTGGGTCTGTTCCTCTTGGTGGCTCCCTCAAAGGCCAGGTAGGACAGAGACGCCTGCTCACTTCCTCCACAGTCCACCTTGAAGACGTCTCCTGATTTGACCGTCACGATGCCGATGATGGTCTCACCTTTAGCCGGGACATACTGAGGACACAGAGACAGACTCAGCTCCCAGCATGCACTGCTGCAACACCTGTCCCACCTCTGACTCAGAACACAAAGTACTGGACTGGTTCTGGTCCCCTAGCCTCACCCCCTCTGCTGGGCCTCGATCCAGAACATGTTGGGCTGCCTGTGTCTGAGCAGGCCGCTCTTACACACCAGCAGCCGGGCTCCGCTCCGCCGCAGCCCCGGGCCACACACCACGTGCTCCGGCTTCACGCGCTCCGTCAGAGAGATGCTGTCCTCGGTCTCGGGACAGAACTCGTCTCCCGGTAACAAAACGTCCCCGACTCTCAGCTTCAAGGCGGGAAACATTTCTGCAGACACACACGTGTTGTTGTTGTTCCACACCGGAAACAGGAAGCGCAGCGAGCAGAGCAGCGAGCAGCGCCCTCTGCGGGCCGGGAGACTTAAATTAAATTAAATTAAATTAAATTAAATTAAATTAAATTAAATTAAATTAAATTAAATTAAATTAACTTAAATTAAATTAAATTAACTTAAATTAACTTAAATTAACTTAAATTAACTTAAATTAACTTAACTTAACTTAACTTAACTTAAATTAAATTAAATTAAATTAAATTAACTTAAATTAAATTAACTTAAATTAAATTAAATTAAATTAACTTAAATTAAATTAACTTAAATTAACTTAAATTAAATTAACTTAAATTAAAAATTAAATTAACTTAAATTAAATTAACTTAATAAATTAAATTAAATTAACTTAAATTAATTAAATTAAATTAAATTAATTAACTTAAATTAACTTAATTACTTAAAGTAATTAAATTAACTTAACTATAACTTAAATTAAATTAAATTAAATTAAATTAAATTAAATTAAATTAACTTAAATTAAAAAATTAAAATTAAATTACTTAATTAAATTAAATAAATTAAATTAAAAATTAAATTAATTAAATTACTCCAAGGAGCCTGATGTTACATCTCCTCAGTCCACCTCTTTCTGTTCTTTATTTCTACTTTCACTGCTTGCAGCTCATTCTATGGAGAGTCAAGATCCTCAGCGCCGTCAGTCCTCAGGAGCAGCATCTGTCTTCTGAGTTTCAGCATCTGTCTTCTGAGTTTCAGCATCTGTCTCCTGAGCTTCAGCATCTGTCTCCTGAGTTTCAGCATCTGTCTCCTGAGCTTCAGCATCTGTCTCCTGAGCTTCAGCATCTGTCTTCTGAGTTTCAGCATCTGTCTCCTGAGCTTCAGCATCTGTCTTCTGAGTTTCAGCATCTGTCTCCTGAGTTTCAGCATCTGTCTTCTGAGCTTCAGCATCTGTCTTCTGAGTTTCAGCATCTGTCTCCTGAGCTTCAGCATCTGTCTCCTGAGCTTCAGCATCTGTCTCCTGAGCTTCAGCATCTGTCTTCTGAGTTTCAGCATCTGTCTCCTGAGTTTCAGCATCTGTCTTCTGAGTTTCAGCATCTGTCTTCTGAGTTTCAGCATCTGTCTTCTGAGCTTCAGCATCTGTCTCCTGAGTTTCAGCATCTGTCTCCTGAGTTTTCAGCATCTGTCTTGAGCTTCAGCTGTCTTCTGAGTTTCAGCATCTGTCTCCTGAGCTTCAGCATCTGTCTCCTGAGCTTCAGCATCTGTCTCCTGAGCTTCAGCATCTGTCTCCTGAGCTTCAGCATCTGTCTCCTGAGCTTCAGCATCTGTCTTCTGAGTTTCAGCATCCATCTCTTGGCTGTTTGGTCGGGGTGGGGGCTTCAGGTACTTCGGGCCTGGTGTTGGGCTTAGATTTGGTTGACTCAGTGAATTTATATTTACACAGATTTGCTGCCATCTACACGCATACACATATACATTTAACTTAAGGAAGATGTTTGAAAGCAGTATTTCATTAATAACTTACAAATAAAACAAAAGTTCGACTGTGAGAGCTCAACCTACTGGGAATATACCCGGAGAAACTTACTGCTTATTGACTTATGGACACACCTCTATCAGAATGTGGACAAGAGAACTGATGTTCCGTCTAGCTTTGGAGAGACATTAAACATATATAACATATTGTAAAAAAGAACTTTGCTCACTTACGGAGACTACGAACAACTGGGACATGATACTCTGTCCCCCTCTACAGCTGCAACATGTCCTCGTCACACTTTACGAAGTGAGTCACTTTGGATAAAATCGTCTGCTGAATGACTACATGTAAAGGTTTGACAGTCTGTGGATGAACAAACACCACAGAAGAAAGACAGTGATCTTTGAGTATTATTAGACAACAGAACACGGATCAATAACTGGTCAATAAAACCAGATTTAAAACTGAATGATAAACACTGACATCACTGTGACTCACTGTGACATCACTTGACATCACTGTGACATCACTGTGACGTTGTCATCAGAGACAAACATACAAGGCTTCAGTGACTTCAAAATAAAAGTCTACAGGTATGAACTCACCTGAATGAGACAGGTAACTCGAGCTCATGATTAATAAACAGATAATGGAAACAGTTAACGAGTTCATCAATGAGTCAACGGTGACTCTCAGGTGGGTTACCTGGTGTCAGGTGACTCTCAGGTGGGTTACCTGGTGTCAGGTGACTCTCAGGTGGGTTACCTGGTGTCAGGTGACTCTCAGGTGGGTCACCTGGTGTCAGGTGACTCTCAGGTGGGTTACCTGGTGTCAGGTGACTCTCAGGTGGGTCACCTGCTCGCGGCTTCGCTCAATACTCAATAAAACGATGGATTATACAATGTTTGATTAACGTAACTAAAACATTTGTTCAACGTGTAAAAATAAAATCAGGTTTCAGTCAGCTTGGGTTAGTGTGGGCAGGTGGAGGTGAGACAGGTGGACAGGTGGAGGTGTGTCAGAAGGAATGCTGGGTGAGTTCGTGGTCGGAGGCGGAGCTTGTCTGGCGCTCCACTGCTCGCTGAGCCTTGCAGGCGGCCATCTTACTCCGGATGTCCCTCTTCTTCTCGAAGTAGTCAACGAGCGGCGGCTCCGTCAGCAGCGATGCCAACACCTGCTCGAAGGTGATCGACCAATCGACATCCAGCACGCTGCCTCGTCTGTGCTCGCCGCCACCGATCAGCACGGTGTCATCGGCGATGTCCTCGCACTGCAGCGAGCCGGAGCTCACCACCGAATATGACGACGACGTGTCGTCTTTGGTCTCTTCATCAGATGCCGGCGGAGCCGCCAGCTCGAGCTGAGCCTCAGCCAGAGCCCGGCACACCTGAGACTCACCTGAAGGCCCCTCACCAAGCCCCTCCTCCCTCTGAGAGATGGGTGGGGACTGAGTGGTGGCGTCGTCAGTCTTTTTGCTGCCGTTGTTGAACTTTTTGCCGACCTCTCCGATCCGCAGCAGCAGACTGGCCACGGTCGCTATGGAGTGATAGAGCTGCTGCTCGAGAGGCTCCTCACTGAACATGTTGTACAGAGTCTTACAAAGGTCAATGAACTGCTCCTACAGAGAGAGACAGACAGGTCAGAGACAGACAGAGACAGGTCAGAGACAGACAGAGACAGGTCAGAGACAGACACAGACAGGTCAGAGACAGACACAGACAGGTCAGAGACAGACAGAGATAAGTCAGAGACAGACAGAGATAAGTCAGAGACAGACAGACAGGTCAGAGACAGACAGAGACAGGTCAGAGACAGACACAGACAGGTCAGAGACAGACACAGACAGGTCAGAGACAGACAGAGATAAGTCAGAGACAGACAGAGATAAGTCAGAGACAGACAGACAGGTCAGAGACAGACAGAGACAAGTCAGAGACAGACAGAGACAAGTCAGAGGTAAGTCAGAGACAGACAGACAGGTCAGAGACAGACACAGACAGGTCAGAGACAGACAGAGACAAGTCAGAGACAGACAGAGACAAGTCAGAGACAGACAGACAGGTCACCTGGTTCATCCTGGGCAGGTCTTTGATGGTCTCTGTTTTGGGTTCTTTCTCTTTGGCCCACATCCTCAGGTAATACCTGTAATCCTTCACCTTCTCCTCTGAAACACAGTCACAGGCAGAGGTTAGAGGGCAGGGGTCACAGGCAGAGGTCACAGGCAGAGGTCACAGTCAGAGGTCACAGGCAGGGGTCACAGTCAGAGGTCACAGTCAGAGGTCAGATGCAGAGGTCACAGGCAGAGGTCAGAGGTCACAGTAAGAGGTCACAGTAAGAGGTCACAGTAAGAGGTCACAGGCAGAGGTCACAGGCAGAGGTTAGAGGGCAGTGGTCACAGGCAGAGGTCAGAGGTCACAGGCAGAGGTCAGATGCAGAGGTCACAGGCCGAGGTCAGAGGTCACAGGCAGAGGTCAGATGCAGAGGTCACTGGCAGAGGTCACAGGACGAGGTCAGAGGTCACAGGCAGAGGTCACAGGCAGAGATCAGAGGTCACAGGCAGAGGTCACAGTGAATCTAGGTCAGTTCATCACCTGAAGTCAACTAGGACGTACCTTTCTTCTCCTCGCTGTCTCCGCCTCCATCCTTCCCCTCCTCACCTGCACACAGACAGGAAACCTTCATCATCATCATCATCATCATCACCTTCATCATCATCATCTTCATCATCATCATCACCTTCATCATCATCACCATCACCATCATCATCATCACCTTCATCATCATCATCATCATCATCACCTTCATCATCATCATCATCATCACCTTCATCATCATCATCACCTTCTTCATCATCATCATCATCACCTTCATCATCATCATCATCTTCATCATCATCACCTTCATCATCATCACCTTCTTCATCATCATCATCACCATCACCTTCTTCATCATCATCATCTTCATCACCTTCTTCATCATCATCATCATCACCATCACCATCATCATCATCACCTTCTTCATCATCATCATCATCATCATCATCACCACCATCATCATCATCATCATCATCACCTTCATCACCTTCTTCATCATCATCATCATCACCTTCATCATCATCATCATCACCTTCTTCATCATCATCATCACCTTCATCATCATCATCATCATCATCACCTTCTTCATCATCATCATCATCACCTTCATCATCATCATCATCATCACCTTCATCATCATCATCATCATCATCATCACCTTCATCATCATCATCATCATCACCTTCTTCATCATCATCATCATCATCATCACCTTCATCATCATCATCATCATCATCACCTTCTTCATCATCATCATCATCATCACCTTCATCTTCATCACCTTCATCATCATCACCACCACCTTCATCTTCATCACCTTCATCATCCTCCTCTTCCTCACAAAGGTGCTGTAACCTCAGCTAACATCTCTTTCTGACCCAGTCCAGACCTCCTGGATCGAGTTGACTCTTTCAGAACCACCTGATCTCAGTGCTGAACAAGAGAACTCCCAGAATCCGTCCTACACCAGAATAATCAGAACCTGCGGCCTGATGATTGGTTCTCCTCCAGTTTTTTACCAACAGGTATGATGGAGACTGGTGGACAGTAAATGGGCCGTACCTTTATCACACCTTTCAGACACTTACCTTGACCCAACACATTGACCCGTTCATACACGGCAGAGGCTGCCCACCAGAAACACACAAACTGATCACATTAGTTCAGGTCCAAGAACACTTGGACATACAGACTGGAGGAGCTGGTCATCTTCTGATAAAAGGATGACCTCCTAGACCTCAAAAATGAAGGTGCAAGAAGACCTTGTTGAAACGTTCACACAGCAGAACATCGCACCCAGACAGGTAACAAATCCACCTGTCATCAGTGACATCACCACAGTCGACTGACTTCATGTTATTTAATTGAGTCCATGCTCATATCGCCTTTACGCGTGTTGTCCCTTCAGCCTGAGCTGACACAACAGGTGTACTCCAGCAACCAGGTGTCACTGTTAAATACACAAACCTGATGTCACTTCCTGTTGCCCCAAAATGTCCAGATCAGACAGGAAAGAAGATTCTGGAAGGAAACATCACAGAAGAAGAAGAAGAAGAAGAAGAAGAAGATGAAGATGAAGATGAAGATGAAGATGAAGAAGAAGAAGAAGAAGAAGAAGTTGATCAGTGTGTGAGTGACAGAGGAAACATAAAATCTGTTAATAGAAAATTTTCATGCAAATCAAACAGACTGAAAACATTTCACAGAATCAGCTGTCAGACCAGGCAGAGCAGATGTCTGTACAGATGAGTAAACATGCTGCAGTCCATCAGGAGGTCACTGTTTGTTTACCTCTGGGAGCGTCCTCAGTAAAGAAGTGTGTCGCCTCCAGAGCAGACTCTGCCTCCTCAGGACACAGAGCTGTAACACACACACACACATACACAGGATCAGACTTCCTGGTTCTGTTGGACCAGCTCTGTGGTCCTGGTGGTCTCAGGTAAGCTGTATGCTGTTACCTGGTGGGAGGTGTAGCTTGTAGAGCAGTTTGAGTTTCTCTGTCATGTCTCCGTGATACATCTCACCTGCAAATACCGAAACAACCTGGATCAGAACATTTAAACATCCACAGAAATCTGTTTAACAGAACCAGAACCGGAGCAGCTCTGAACCCATCTGGGTTCACCATCTGACTCACTAAGTCCTGTGATGAACTCTTTGAAGTTGACCAGCCCGTCCTGGTTCTGGTCCAGGAGTCTGAATAGGCGAGCCGACAGTGTTGGGGTGTGGCCTCCACAGATCCAGGGAGCGAGTGCGGTGAACAGCTGGGTGAACTGGACCGGGTCGATGCGGTACTGCTCCAGATAAGGAAGGCTGGGGTCATGACGCTCAGCCGCGGTGCTACTGGAGCCCCAGTAACAGCTCGTCATGTGTTTCGACTGAACAAGTTAAAACACAGAGAGAGAGTCCTCGTCAGCCCCCTAGAACCTCAAAAAATGTCGACGTCACAGTTCAGGACAACATCACGTTCAGGACAACGTCACGTTCAGGACAACATCAGGTTCAGGACAACATCAGGTTCAGGACAATGTCACAGTCAGGGCAACATCACGTTCAGGACAATGTCACAGTCAGGGCAACATCACAGTCAGGACAACATCACGTTCAGGGCAACATCACGTTCAGGGCAACATCAGGTTCAGGACAACATCACGTTCAGGACAACATCACAGTCAGGGCAACATCAGGTTCAGGACAACATCACGTTCAGGACAACATCACAGTCAGGGCAACATCACGTTCAGGGCAACATCACGTTCAGGGCAACATCAGGTTCAGGACAACATCACGTTCAGGACAACATCACAGTCAGGACAACATCACAGTCAGGACAACATCACGTTCAGGGCAACATCACGTTCAGGGCAACATCAGGTTCAGGGCAACATCACGTTCAGGACAACATCACAGTCAGGGCAACATCAGGTTCAGGACAACATCACAGTCAGGGCAACATCACAGTCAGGGCAACATCACAGTCAGGACAACATCACAGTCAGGACAACATCACAGTCTGGTTGCGTCTGATTGGTTTGCTCACAGTAAAATATAACTTTGGTCATCAGCTGTTTAAACATGAACATTTTAAAAACAGTTTGTGACCTTAAAGAGACAGTACAGCTCCTCAAGCTCCTCGATACTGAAAGCGGATTCCGTCATCATCGCTCTCACCTGTACACACACACACACAAACACAGACACAGACCTGTAAACACTGTATCTACATTAGCATGTTTGATTCAGTCCACAGCACACTAACATCACCCACCACACTCCTCTTGGCTGTGTCCTCCAGCGACTGGATGACCTTTAACCTCTGCTTGAACCTCATCTGCTCGATAACATCAGAGCGTAGGCTGCCAAACTTCTGAAGGAGAAGTATTTAATTCAGTTCAATTAAATTTTACTTATATAGCTCCATATCATAACTTCAGTTATCTCATGACACTTTCCATACAAAGCAGGTCTAGACCATACTCTTTATAATATTATTTACAGAGACAACAGTTCCACCATGAGCAAGCACTTGGCGACGGTGACAAGGAAAGAAGAATGAGAAGAAGAAGAAATGATGTCAAAAACGTGTCCATGAGATGCCACTGCAGCATGAATTAGACTGAGTCTGACCTCGTAGGATGACTTCATGAGGTTGAAGATGTCGATCTCAGGTGGAGGATCGTCACCGCTCGTCAGCAAGGCATGCAGGTGAGGGATGGGTGGAGCCACTGTCTGTTTATTTACAACATTATCCAGGTACCTGCATACACACATCATCATACATTAGGTGGACTCCAGTCTGGACTTGTACCTGGACTATAAGTTTGGATTCGTACCTGCCCAGGATGGTCATGGCTTCCCCCTCATCACTGCAGGACAGCAGGGCGTCCATGTTGTCATGAAGCACAGCCAGCGCCACCTGCAGATCAGACAGGAAGTAGACTAAGAACGATGAGTTCAGTTCGTATTAGTTCAGCAAATGAGGGTCAGACTAAATTTTAAAACTTCAGCAAGTCAGTAAACAGTCAGTAAACAGTCAGTTAAAAGTCGGTGAAGTGGAGTGACTCTGACCTGGAAGATGACCTTGATGCCCTCATAGAAGAAGCAATCGACCAAAAGGACGGCACTGTCGAAGGGCATCACAGACAGAAAGAGTGTGAGGAACCAGGACAGGCTGATGGTGGAGATGACTCCCAGCTCCTGCATGTGTTCATACAGCAGGGGGAGGAAGGCTCGGGTCAGCTCCTCAAACACCCCCTGATCCACCAGAGCGCCTGCAGGGATAGAAACCACATCACGTTGACACAGTGCCCCCCCTGTGGCTGCATCTCATGGGTATCAGTACCAAAGCCCCCCCCTCTCTTTATGAACATAACATTAACTAAACATAACAAACATTATCTGACAGCAACCTACGACTCTGGCATTGTTACTGACCTACGACTCTAGTGTTGTAGTAGTCGGGCAGCATCCGCTCACACAGCGCCACCAACAGCCAGAAGGCTTCCTCCTCTGGACAGTAGAGCAACAGGACGGAGGTAACTATGTTCATCGCCTAAAGAGCAGAAAATGTGTTCATAACCAGTTTTTACTTTAGTTTTTAAATGTCACTGAATGAGTCACTGAGTTTCTACCTGACAGTATCCGATGCCGGGGTTGCGGTGGGCGTAGGCGGTTAGGACACGGCGCAGCGCAGCAATGCCCGTTTCATTCTGGAAGGCGCGGTGCTCAGGCATCGAACGATGAAGGTCGCGCTCGATTTCCTCAGTAGCCAATGAACACAGCCCCATGGCCTGCTCCACAAGGTCACCATAGTAACCAGGGTGGGTCGCCATTTCATTCTGGGCTCCTGGATGGACAGGTGGACAGATGGACAGATGAATACAGAGCACAAGTCCAGTTTACCTGTGATGTGACTGAATGAACACTGACCAGAGAACAGCAGCCACAGCTCTCCTCTCAGGGACTCTGGGATCCCGTTGAGGACAAGTTCTCTGGTTCTGGAGGTCCGATACATACAGACACCTCGACCAAACTCTGAGAAATGGATGTTCCATGCCTCCTCTTTCATCTTCTCCTTCATCTGCAGAAGGGGAGGCAGGAGATGAGGGAGGAGGGAAGAAGAGGTGATATCTAATAGCACACTCCTTTGGTCCAACTCGGTGTCTACAGGTCTTTGGACTTGAACTCACGGCTTTGGGTCCCAGGTCCTCCGGAGCGTCCCTGTGGTAGAGTTGCAGCAGACCCTGGCTGGCTGTGGGCAGACCGGGGTGGTAATGTCGCCCCCTGTGGACAGACTCAGACCCTGCTGACGAGGACAACGGGGTGCTGGAGGAAGCCTGAGGACAGAAAACAAACATCACAACAACAGACCTGAAACGACACATCTTTCAGGAGACCCGACTTCTAAAACCACCTGAAACCAGCCGACCCATAGCAGCTGTTACACCTCTTAGACACATGATGGCGGTATAACTTCACACTTTTCAGTGAATTACTTATGGTATGACTAATGAGGATTTTCAGAACCTGACGCACCGAGTGGCCAATCAAAGACAGCGGGCTGGTGTCACCCCATGAGCTGTCGGGTGTTCGCTGCAGGAAGTCTGAGATACGTTGGACCAGGAAGTCTCTGTCTTTGAGGTTGGCGAACAAGAAGTTCATCTTGTTCTTGGTGCTGATGGAGACGGGACATGGCAGGACGCTGCTGCTGTCCGCCTTCTCCACAATGGACACCTGAGGAGCAGGGGATGATGGGTAAAAATCACTATATATAATACGAAAAACAATCTAATACAAGGCAGTGCATGGATGTCTCTGCAAAAAACTGGATCAGTTGGATCTGTTGACTCGAGACTCTGACTCTGGATTCAGCTCATTTACCTCTCTGAGTGGGATGATGAGCTGACACAGGTCTTCTTCTCTGCTGTTAAAACAGATGTAGTTGTTGGAGATGAACAGCTGTCCGACCACATGCATCTTAGCAAACGGCGTCCACAGCGTGCAGTCTGTGTGTCCGTCCAGGCGCTCGTCCTGAGTCAGCCGAAACATTGTCCGGTACCGCTCATTCTTTGCCCGAGCATCCAAATCCCTGTAGCAACAACATGGCCACGAAACAGTTGATCAGGTCAAAAGTTGACAGGTTGACAGGATGAGATACAATGAAAATGAAGGCTATCATCTACAAGGTTAATGAACAGAATGAGACCTTTTGAGTGCAGAGACATTCTTCAGCGTTTTGCAGGGTTTGGGCAGTGAGCGATCTGCAGCAAACGCCTCATTGTCCAGTAGCTGGCGCATAGCGATGTTGGCGAGCTGCTCCATCAGCTTGAAGGTGTCGTTAATGTTAAGAAACATAGAGAAGAAATGTTCAGTGTGACGTGTGCTGACACGGACACTCTCCGGAAACACTAGCGTGGCGTTCTTCTCCAGCTGGGTCACCTCCGTCCACTGCACCACCAGGGTCACTGAGGGGATAGACAGTCAAGAGGAGATCAAAGTTATAGAAGTTAGTTCTAAAGAGCTATAGAAGAGTATCTTAACACTGAAATGTACCATCAGGTACCTACACAAGCACCTTCAGGTAGAGCTGGGAATCTTTGCCCGAACGGGTTAGGGCGGATTCGGGCATAATTTTTTTATCATTTGAATCGGACCTGGGCTGGGCTCGGGCTTGTGTTATGACTTGTGCGGTAAATGAGCGATCATGTGATGCATTTCGATTTGTGAGAGACAGGTGAAAAAGTGGATGCTGAGGAGGTGAAATGGATGCCATATGCACACATTTGAATAACGTCAGGCTGCCAACTGGTTCGGGCTCTACATAGCTGTCAATCAAAACGGGCCGGGCCAGGCTCGGGTCGAATTCTATCGGGCCAGGTCGGGCCTGACTTCCAAGGCCTGTTTCATGCTCTACCTTCAGGTACTGCAGAAGCACCTTCAGGTAACTGCAGGAGCACCATCATGTAAGTCGGAAGTACCATCACGTAACTGCAGAAGTACCTTTGTGTAACAGAAGCACATTTAGGTAACTGCAGTACCTCTCACATGTGATCAAAGTAAAACAGGATGTTAGATTTATTTTTAATCACAGACTGTATAAATGACATCATTATGCTCTTGGTCTGAGATTCGTACCCTCCTTGCCCAGCAGGAATGAGTAGAAGCACAGGTGGTTGACGGATAGGTAGAGCCAGCCCTGCCGCGGTACTCGGCCCTTCCAGTAGCTGCAGGAGTAGTAATTCACCAGCTTCTCCTCATCAGGCATCCCAAACAGCTTCCTCATCTTCAGCTCAGCCTCCCGAAACTTCCCACAATCCTCCTCCTGCTCCTCCCCCTGCTTCAGCCGGTTCTCCTCAGCGATGATGCCCTGCAGGAAGTGACATCACTCTGGATCATGCAAAAGTAAAGAGAAACGCTCAAACAGTAACATACACAGGTATATGGTGACATACACAGATCTTTCCTTTGACGAAGGTGGTGACGTCTTCATCGTTGTCAAAGATGGAGATGGTCTGCAGCAGGTTGGACTCCAGCCAATCCCAGTGCTCCGTGATCTCCTTCCTGGATGAGCCTATGAGATAACGCTGAGGGTCAACAAACCATCAAACAGACAATCCCAGCGCTCCAAGCCTGTGAGACAAGGCTGAGGGATAACAAACCAACAAACACAGCCAATCCCAGTGCTCCCAGTCCAGATGACTCACCACAAGCGATGTTCCAGTAGATCTGAGAGTCAGCCGTCTGCAGCAGGATCCTGTAAGGAGCCACTCTGGCACTGGAGTCCAGAACCACATCCAGAGTCCCAACCAGAAGACCTGTGGACAGAGAGACAGGTGAAGTGTCAGGGTCCAGTTGTTGATCCCGTCTAGAAGTGTTGATGGTAAATGGACTGTACTTATATAGCGCCTTTCTAGTCTTCTGACCACTTAAAGCGCTCTACACTACATATCTCATTCACCCCATTGACACACATTCACACACTGATGGCATCAGCTACCATGCAAGGTGCTCATCAGTTTTAGGAACTTGGCATTCATACGCATTCACACAGGAGCAATTTGCTGTTCAGTATCCTGCCCAAGGATCTTGATCTCTTCACAGACTGAAGTTTAAAGTTCTACACTGATACAAACATGAACACACAAATCAGCTGATCTACAAAGAAACAGGGTGAGTCAGAATTCACTTCCTGTCAGCTGACATCACTTCCTCATTCATAACAAATAGTCTGACAATGACGAGGATCCAAACCACCTCTGACCAACTTCTGCATGAACATCTGAACCAAACAATGTCTAACTTATACAGCTCACTCAAGGCTCTCTGATGGTTCAGGTGGTTCTGATGGTTCAGAACCAGCAGACGGTTCTGCAGTTTAGGGTTCAGTATCTTCAAAGACACTTCACCATGCAGACTGGAGGAGCCAAGGATCGGACTACCGATCATTAATGGATGACCCGCTCTCCCTCCTGAACCACAGCCGACCCAGTTAGTGGTAAAACCTGTTCGAACGAGACGTTCACAAAACTACATCCACAAACCTGAAACTCTACGACACCAGAGGAGTTTAGGCTCATCAGGGCCTCCGTACACATCAAGACTGTCAACATAATTAATGTATGTCTGGACTGATCCGGAGTCTGGACTGATCCAGGGTCTGTTCTGATCCAGGGTCTGGACTGATCCAGGGTCTGGACTGATCCAGGGTCTGGACTGATCCAGGGTCTGGACTGAGTAAATTGGACTCTGGTTGTCACCTGATCAGAAACTCAGAGGAACCGTCTGATTGGCTGTGATTGTTATGATGTCATTAATTCTGATCATTGATTATTTGATTGATCAATAAAGAAACAACAAAGATCAATTAACCATCTTTGATCGAATGATTCACTCATCAGGCTGTTTTTATGTCGGGCTCATTTGCATATTAATTAATGGTTATCAGTGAAGTTGACTTAGTAATTATGAGCTGAGCTGCTGATCTGTCGATCAATCAATCGACTAATCAATGCAGTTCAGAACTTTGAAATGGACCCGAACCACCCTGACCCGGACTGTAGTGGACCCCACAGACCCGGACTGTAGTGGACCACACGGACCCGGACTGTAGTGGACCCCACAGACCCGGACTGTAGTGGACCACCCTGACCCGGACTGTAGTGGAGCACACGGACCCGGACTGTAGTGGACCCCACGGACCCGGACTGTAGTGGACCACACGGACCCGGACTGTAGTGGACCCCACAGACCCGAACTGTAGTGGACCACCCTGACCCGGACTGTAGTGGACCTCACAGACCCGGACTGTAGTGGACCACCCTGACCCGGACTGTAGTGGACCCCACAGACCCGGACTGTAGAGGACCACACGGACCCGGACTGTAGTGGACCCCACAGACCCGGACTGTAGTGGACCACCCTGACCCGGACTGTAGTGGACCCCACAGACCCGGACTGTAGTAGACCACCCTGACCTGGACTGTAGTGGACCCCACGGACCCGGACTGTAGTGGACCCCACAGACCCGGACTGTAGTGGACCCCACGGACCCGGGCTGTAGTGGACTACCCTGACCCGGACTGTAGTGGACCCCACGGACCTGGACTGTAGTGGACCACACGGACCCGGACTGTAGTGGACCCCACAGACCCGGACTGTAGTTGACCACCCTGACCCGGACTGTAGTGGACCCCACTGACCCGGACTGTAGTGGACCCCACGGACCCGGACTGTAGTGGACCCCACGGACCCGGACTGTAGTGGACCCCACAGACCCGGACTGTAGTGGACCACCCTGACCCGGACTGTATCGGACCCCACAGACCCGGACTGTAGTGGACCCCACAGACCCGGACTGTAGTGGACCACCCTGACCCAGACTGTAGTGGACCCCACAAACCCGGACTGTAGTGGACCCCACGGACCTGGACTGTAATGGACCCCACGGACCCGGACTGTAGTGGACTACCCTGACCCGGACTGTAGTGGACCCCACGGACCTGGACTGTAATGGACCCCACGGACCCGGACTGTAGTGGACCACCCTGACCCGGACTGTAGTGGACCCCACGGACCCGGACTGTAGTGGACCCCACGGACCCGGACTGTAGTGGACCCCACAGACCCGGACTGTAGTGGACCACCCTGACCCGGACTGTATCGGACCCCACAGACCCGGACTGTAGTGGACCACCCTGACCCAGACTGTAGTGGACCCCACGGACCCGGACTGTAGTGGACCCCACGGACCTGGACTGTAATGGACCCCACGGACCCGGACTGTAGTGGACTACCCTGACCCGGACTGTAGTGGACCCCACAGACCCGGACTGTAGTGGACTACCCTGACCCGGACTGTATCGGACCCCACAGACCCGGACTGTAGTGGACCCCACAGACCCGGACTGTAGTGGACCACCCTGACCCAGACTGTAGTGGACCCCACGGACCCGGACTGTAGTGGACCCCACGGACCTGGACTGTAATGGACCCCACGGACCCGGACTGTAGTGGACTACCCTGACCCGGACTGTAGTGGACCCCACAGACCCGGACTGTAGTGGACTACCCTGACCCGGACTGTAGTGGACCCCACGGACCCGGACTGTAGTGGACCACACGGACCCGGACTGTAGTGGACCCCACAGACCCGGACTGTAGTGGACCCCACGGACCCGGACTGTAGTGGACCCCACAGACCCGGACTGTAGTGGACCCCACGGACCCGGACTGTAGTGGACCACACGGACCCGGACTGTAGTTGACCACCCTGACCCGGACTGTAGTGGACCCCACTGACCCGGACTGTAGTGGACCCCACGGACCCGGACTGTAGTGGACCCCACGGACCCGGACTGTAGTGGACCCCACAGACCCGGACTGTAGTGGACCACCCTGACCCGGACTGTATCGGACCCCACAGACCCGGACTGTAGTGGACCCCACAGACCCGGACTGTAGTGGACCACCCTGACCCAGACTGTAGTGGACCCCACGGACCCGGACTGTAGTGGACCCCACGGACCTGGACTGTAATGGACCCCACTGACCCGGACTGTAGTGGACCCCACGGACCCGGACTGTAGTGGACCCCACAGACCCGGACTGTAGTGGACCACCCTGACCCAGACTGTAGTGGACCCCACGGACCCGGACTGTAGTGGACCCCACAGACCCGGACTGTAGTGGACCACCCTGACCCAGACTGTATCGGACCCCACAGACCCGGACTGTAGTGGACCCCACAGACCCGGACTGTAGTGGACCACCCTGACCCAGACTGTAGTGGACCCCACGGACCCGGACTGTAGTGGACCCCACAGACCCGGACTGTAGTGGACCACCCTGACCCGGACTGTAATGGACCCCACGGACCCGGACTGTAGTGGACTACCCTGACCCGGACTGTATCGGACCCCACAGACCCGGACCCGTCTTACCGGAGAGTCCCCCCCCGCGGCCGTGTCCTCTCCTCCTCTGCAGGATGAAGAACGGGTTGGCCCGCTCAGACACCCACAGCGCCCCGGCCAGCAGCACCTCCTCCGGGTGGATCCACATGTCTGAGTATCACCGGGCGGTCCCGTCTAATTCAGGCGAACCGAACCGAACCGAACCGAGCTGATGTTGTTGTTTTCAGACAGTCTGCTGACTGCGCATCACTTCCGGGTATGACGTCTCAAGGCACGCCCTCTGCGCACGCTGCGTCATGGCGTCACATTTGAACAGCAGAGCTTATATGTGTTAACGTATAAACTATAAACACACACACATAGATATACATGGAAAATTAAATCTTTCTGGATGTTGTTCAGGTTTAAGATTACTTTGTGTACAGTGTGAAGTTTTATTTCTTTATTTTTTATTATTTGTTATTTAATTTTATGTCTCTGAATGATCCAGGATCAGGTTGGTGTTCATTCCTTTGCTCTCAGTGTTCTCAGACAAAGACATGAAAACAAACAGAAGGAAACTAAAACCGATTCAAATATAAACACAGAGATCTGTATATTTATATCAGGACCATCTCAGAACAGACTCAGAAACAGTTCAGAGAATGTTAAATAAATCAGATTCATGTAGCAGGTAGATTTCTGTTCATGAGGTCATTGTGAGAATGTGGAGGTTGTGACAAATCAAATCAAATCAAATCAATTTTATTTGTACAGTCCAAAGTCACAAAGTCATTTTCCTCTGAGGCTTTACAATCTGTACAGGGAGTGACACCCTCTGTCCTTAGACCCTCGGTTCCAGTGAGGAAAAACTTGCCCACAAAAAACCTTTAACAGGGAAAAAAGGTGGAAGAAACCTCAGGAAGAGCCACAGAGGAGGGATCCCTCTCCCAGGACGGACAGACGTGCAATAGATGTCACGTGTACAGAACAAATCAACACAAACATATTGTACAATTACAATGACTGATAAAATGACAATGAATTACAATGACTGATAAAATGACAATGAATTACAATGACTGATAAAATGACAATGAATTACATGACTGATAAAATGACAATGAATTACAATGACTGATAAAATGACAATGAATTACAATGACTGATAAAATGACAATGAATTACAATGAATGATAAAATGACAATGAATTACAATGACTGATAAAATGACAATGAATTTACAATGAATGATAAAATGACAATGAATTACAATGACTGATAAAATGACAATGAATTACCATGACTGATAAAATGACAATGAATTACAATGAATGATAAAATGACAATGAATTACAATGAATGATAAAATGACAATGAATTACAATGACTGATAAAATGACAATGAATTACAATGAATGATAAAATGACAATGAATCACAATGACTGATAAAATGACAATGAATTACAATGAATGATAAATGACAATGAATTACAATGAATGATAAAATGACAATGAATTACAATGAATGATAAAATGACAATGAATTACAATGAATGATAAAATGACAATGAATTACAATGACTGATAAAATGACAATGAATTACATGAATGATAAAATGACAATGAATTACAATGAATGATAAAATAACCACAGTAGCAGATATGGCAGCAATAATGACAGTAGTAATATGTGTAGTGGACGTCGTGTAGGATCATAGCAGCAGCCACGATCCACAAGAACCTGCTGGACGACAGAGACAGAAACCCCAGGGAAATTTGGTTAGTAACATGCATTAATGAGACATGTATGTCCACAGATGGTAAGAGGGAGGGAGAGAGAGAGAGAGAGAGAGGGTTTTCGGTAAGGGAGATGTGACTGCATCTACAACCAATACCGTGCCTGGCTAGGCATAACTCTGGGGGGAGGGGGAGTCCCCCGGCAGTCTAATCTATGGCAGCATAACTAAGGGATGACCTGAGCCAGCACTAACTATAAGCTCTATCAAAAAGGAAAGTCTTCAGTCTACTCTTAAAGGTGTTGACCGTGTCTGCCTCCCGAACCTAGAATGATAGTTTGTTCCACAGAAGAGGAGCCTGATAGCTGAATGCTCTGGCTCCCAATCTACTTTTGGAGACTATAGGAACCACAAGGAACCCAGCATCCTGAGAGCGCAGTGCTCTAGAGGGGTAGTAAGGTATTATGAGCTCTTTTAGATACGATGGTGCCTGACCATGAAGAGCTTTGTAAGTAAGGAGAAGAATTTTAAATTCTATTCTAGATTTAATAGGCAGCCAATGCAAGGAAGCCAAAATGGGAGAGATGTGATCTCTGATCTTGGTTCCTGTCAGAAACACGTGCAGCAGCATCTGAATTAACTGCAAAGTCCTAAGAGACTTATTAGAGCAGCCTGATAACAAAGAGTTACAATAGTCCAGCCTAAAAGTAACAAATGCATGGACTAGTTTTTTCTGCATCCGCCTGAGAGATAATGCATCTGATTTTAGCGATGTTACGTAAGTGGAAGAATGCAGTCCTCGCAATTTGTTTTATGTGGACGTTAAAGGACAAATCCTGATCAAAAACAACTCCAAGATTCTTTACAGTGGAGCTGGAGGCAGGGTGATCCCATCTAAAGTAACTAAGTCTCTAGAAAGAGAGTTTCTGAGGTGTTTGGGTCCAATTAAAAGAACTTCAGTTTGTCTGAATTACATAAAAAAATTGTAGGTCATCCAACTTTTTATATCCTTAAGGCATGACAGCTGACAGCTCAACAAAACATTGCTGCCGACTATTGGTCAGTGAAGTCAGCATCTTCATCTTCATCAGACTCTGATCTCTGATCAGTTCTTCTGATTCACAGTTTTTGTATTCAGGCCTACAGTCCAAAAAGTATGGACTCACCTTATCATTCAATGTTTTCTTTATTTTACTATTTCTACATTCTAGAAACTCTGAAGACAATGGGAACTCTGAAACAATACACCTGAATGATAGAAGATAGAAAATAAACATGGTTTGTATCTTAGATTATTTCAAAGTAGACAACTTTTAGCCTTTGATAGGTAGAATGGAGCTGGTAGATTGTGTGTGGTAGAGCAGCTTGCTTTGTTATATACCAACTTCAGACCATCATATACCAACTTTAGACCATCATATACTAACTTCAGACCATCATATACCAACTTCAGACCATCATATACCAACTTTAGACCATCATATACCAACTTTAGACCATCATATACTAACTTCAGACCATCATATACCAACTTCAGACCATTATATACCAACTTCAGACCATCATATACCAACTTTAGACAAACTTCAGACCATCATATACCAACTTGAGACCATTATATACCAACTTTAGACCATCATATACCAACTTCAGACCACCATACACCAACTTCTGACCACTATATATCAACTTTAGACCATCATATACTAAACTTCAGACCATCATATACAAACTTTAGACCATCATATACCAACTTCAGACCATTATATACCAACTTCAGACCATCATATACCAACTTTAGACCAACTTCAGACCATCATATACCAACTTGAGACTATTATATACCAACTTTAGACCATCATATACCAACTTCAGACCACCATACACCAACTTCTGACCACTATATATCAACTTTAGACCATCATATACCAACTTTAGACCAACTTCAGACCATTATATACCAACTTTAGACCATCATATACCAACTTTAGACCAACTTCAGACCATCATATACCAACTTCAGACCATTATATACCACTTTTAGACCAACTTTAGACTATCATATACCAACTTTAGACCATCATATACTAACTTTAGACCATCATATACCAACTTCAGACCATCATATACCAACTTCAGACCATCATATACCAACTTCAGACCAACTTTAGACCGTCATATACTAACTTCAGACCATCATATACCAACTTTAGACCATCATATACCAACTTCAGACCATCATATACCAACTTTAGACCAACTTTAGACCATCATATACCAACTTTAGACCATCATATACCAACTTCAGACCAACTTTAGACCGTCATATACTAACTTCAGACCATAATATACCAACTTCAGACCATCATATACCAACTTAGACCATCATATACCAACTTTAGACGAACTTTAGACCGTCATACACCAACTTCTGACCATTATATACCAACTTCAGACCATTATATTCCAATTTAGACCAACTTCAGACCATTATATACCAACTTAGACCAACTTCAGACTATCATATACCACTTTAGACCATCATATACCAACTTCAGACCATTATATACCAACTTCAGACCATCATATACCAACTTTAGACCAACTTCTGACCATTATATACCAAATTTAGACCAACTTCAGACCGTTATATATACCAACTTTAGACCAACTTCAGAACATCATATACCAACTTCAGACCATTATATACCAACTTTAGACCAACTTCAGACCATCATATACCAACTTTAGACCGTCATATACTAACTTCAGACCATCATATACCAACTTCAGACCATTATATACCAACTTCAGACCATCATATACCAACTTTAGACCGTCATATACTAACTTCAGACCATCATATACCAACTTCAGACCATTATATACCAACTTTAGACCAACTTTAGACCATCGTATACCAACTTTAGACCAACTTTAGACCATCGTATACCAACTTTAGACCATAATGTACCAACTTCAGACCATTATATACCAACTTTAGACCAACTTTAGACCATCGTATACCAACTTTAGACCATAATGTACCAACTTCAGACCATTATATACCAACTTTAGACCATAATATACCAACTTTAGACCAAATTTAGACCGTCATATACTAACTTCAGTTTAAACATAAATTCCTGTTTCCTGTTTGTTTTTAATGATCTGGTTGAATGAATGGTGATTACCATGTGGTTTTCTGAGTAGTAGGCACCACCTGCTGCTGACCTCACACAATGACAAGCATTCACTCACATTTGATTTAGACAAATTAAACTAAGATAAAATGTATGACACATTTGGATAAAACATGACTGAAACTGTGTATTATTTTCTTTAATTTTGAATCGTTCCGATCATAGATTAGATTAAAGAGCTGTTCTCCCTGTCTGAGTCTTCTTCTGGTTCTGAACTTTAAACCTGATTTATGATTCCTCCTCAGAGAGATGAGTCAGTCCCGTTCAGCTGTTCAGCCCACATGTTGTCTTTGTTGGAGGGTTAGGCTGAATATTTTCCATCTCTATGCTGTTGACACCCACGATTATCCAACAAAGAACAGAACCGAGTAGATTTATAACAATCCTGTACTTATAATTACAAACAGAATATTGACCTGACCCGATCTTTGTTTTCATGTTTCACTGTGAATAAATCTGGATTTTTGAAACTTAAAGATATTTAATAAATATCTTGTGTGCATAAGAAATAATCTATTTTAATATTCAGATAATTGTTTCAGAAACAAACTCTAAAGATTTCTTCCTTTGTGAGTGACCAGGAATCCAATTTGAAACATTTAGAACTAATTTTCAAATTCTTAAGAGAGTCCAACCAAACTGAACTGACCTGCTGCTGATCATAACATGTCTGGACACCAACATAACATGGACAGGACACCAACATAACATGACCGGACACCAACATAACATGTCTGGACACCAACATAACATGACCGGACACCATCATAACATGACAGGACACCAGCATGACAGGGCACCATCATAACATGACAGGACACCATCATAACATGACAGGGCACTACATAACATGACAGGGCACCATCATAACATGACAGGACACCATCATAACATGACAGGACACCATCATAGCATGACAGGACACCATCATAACATGACAGGGCACCAAGATATCAAGACAGGACACCATCATAACATGACAGGGCACCAACATAGCATGACAGGGCACCATCATAACATGACAGGACACCATCATAACATGACAGGGCACCAACATAGCATGACAGGGCACCATCATAACATGACAGGGCACCAACATAACAAGACAGGACACCATCATAACATGACAGGGCACCATCATAACATGACAGGACACCATCATAACATGACAGGGCACTAATAACATGACAGGACACCATCATAAACATGTCTGGACACCAACATAGCATGACAGGGCACCAACATAACATGACAGGACACCATCATAACATGACAGGACACCATCATAGCATGACAGGGCACCATCATAGCATGACAGGCACCAACATAACATGACAGGACACCATCATAGCATGACAGGGCACCATCATAGCATGACAGGGCACCAACATAACATGACAGGACACCATCATAACATGACAGGGCACCATCATAGCATGACAGGGCACCATCATAACATGACAGGGCACCATCATAACATGAAGGACACCATCATAACATGACAGGGCACCATCATAACATGACAGGGCACCATCATAACATGACAGGACACCATCATAACATGACAGGGCACTACATAACATGACAGGGCACCATCATAACATGACAGGACACCATCATAACATGGACAGGCTATAGACCATGATCCAAGCTGCAGTGTCTGATGTGTTCGACTGTAACCGTTCTGCTGTATGTTTCATGTTTAAATGTTTGATTGAACATGGGTTGTCAGATATTTGTTGAGTTCAAGTGCTTGATGGTGTGCAGGATGTTATGGTACTGAATGTGGAACAGGTGTCCAGAGGTGTCACATCAGTGTGGATCTGAACAAAGTCAACATCTGAAGTGAAGCTGGCAGTTGTTCAACTTTATGTCTTTGTGTTTGTTTAGCGTTTGAGTTTTTCAGCTTTTGAATGCAGCACAGAGGAACAGCTGTATTTGATCTATCAGATTTTATCAGCGGCTCATGAACCAGCAAGAAAAAGATCTGAAAGCAGAAATCTCCTGTTTTCAAAACAAAGCTTGCAAACTAATCAACCAATCCTGATGCAGACTTAGTCAGCACCGCCCCCTCAATGCAGAAATAAATAAATAAAATACTTTATAAAATACTAAAATACTTTAAGTAAATGCACTGAGAATTGCACTCTTTCTCAGCTCCTTTTTGGTGTCTGATGTCTAGCCCATCCTCTTCCTCCTCCTCTTCCTCCTCCTCCTTCCCCTCCTCCCCCTCTCCTCCTTTATAAGTCAGTCCGGTCCTGATCCTGGAGGGACCGCAGGCTGCGGAGGCAAAGGGGAAGTTTGAACGAAAGAAACAAAGAGAAGAAGAAGAAGAAAGAAGAAGAAGAAGAGGCGGAGATCCATTTCTGATCTGGTCCAGTCCAAGATGAACCTGTGTGTCCTGGTTCTGGGTCTGTCCCTGGTTCTGACCGTCTGTGTGGCCCGGTCTCCGTACCAGGCGGTCCTGCAGCACAGCCGGATCAGAGGCCGGCTGCAGGGGTGAGTCTAATCCGGTACTGCGAACCAAGCCGAACCGAGCAGTAAGAGTAAGAGTATTCTTAATCTGGCGGTGTTAATGTCACTTTACGCGACTTTACGTCACTCTACGCCACTCTGTGTTTGATCATCTTCTTCATATAAATCATTAATGTTCCGATCCAAACATGAGACATGTCCAACATGTCGGACAGGAACGGACGTTATTATTTAAAAGTTTGTTTCAGTTTCTTTTTAAACTGAAATTATGTATCAGAAATAAAATACTCACCTAAAATCTCTTTTTAACTTAAGGTGGAATGAGTCTCCTGGTGTGTTTTCTAGATTAAAATCTTTGAGTCATTTCCTATCTGATTTGATTAATTTAAGGTGGTTTGTTCAATTTAAGGTGGAATGATTCAGAATCAAAAAACTTTCTGGTGTCAAAGGTGTTTAATCCCTTTATTTAAGGGCTATTTAAGGGTTATTTAAAGGCTCTGTAAGAGTTGGTTAAGAGTTATTTAAGGGTTATTGAAAGGTTATTTAAAGGCTCTGTAAGAGTTGTTTAAGGGTTATTTAAAGAATGTTGCTCTGTGTCTCTTTCAGTCCAAATGTCTGTGCCATGCAACAGCTCAAAGGAACCGACAAGAAATACTTCACCAACTGCAAACAGTGGTACCACCGCAAGATCTGTGGGAAACCCACGTGAGTCCAAACCATCTGTTCATGCATGGTTCTGTCTTTAGTTCTGTTCTGTGTTCATGGTTCTGGTCTGTGTTCTGGTACTGGTTAGAGATGTTCTGATACCATTTTTCCCTCCCGATACCGATTCCGATAATTGTGCTGTGGGTATCGACCGATACCAAGTACCAATCCGATACCAGTATGTTATAAAAAAAATATATCATACTATCCCTGCATGACTGTGATATGATTATCATTGTGGTAAGGCCTGCCTCAGGTTAAACCCTTTAAAACATGATTAATTCAGCAAATGCAATTTGACTAAACAAATCTAGGAATAATTATTTTTTTTAAATTAGTGCAGTCACATCTTTGCATATGTTGCATGTCACAGTCTTTTAGCAGAGACTATCCAGATTCATGGACTAAACTGATAATCTACCTGTATGTGTGTTCTCACTTTATTTCATGTACCAGCTTCTAAATCTGAGTCTGACTCACAATTTACGCAAAATAGTGACACGAAAAAGTTTAATTTGATTTGATTTGATTAGAGACACAGAGAGAGAGAGCTTTAGTAGAGAGACATAATGATAACAGAGAGCGAGCGCTGGTCTGGATAATGTTATTGTTATTATTATGTTATTTATCAGCGAAATAAAAAGTTATTCCCTGATTGTTTCACAGTGGTTACATTCAGCAGGTATAGACACGCCCACGGGCAACTAGGGGCGCCAGCAGGAATTTTGGGCCCCATGACAAAAAAATCAATATACGGCGCCCTTGACGGCAACACACCTCAGCACCCCAACACCGCACTCCCCCAACACCGCATCCCCCCAACACCGGTTGCCGGTTTGCCTGTCCTTGTCTGAACACGCGCGTTAGTGGAGGGAACATTCAGCCTGAAATACTGCTAGTGCTAGTTAGCTTAGCTCCAAGCCCCGCGTGTATGTTGTGTCTGTGTCACGTGATCAACTTTTCCTCATCCCTCTAAAACAGCAGGCTGCAGCAGAAAGCCACTGTTGTAAGAGCGGCGTAGAATAACTGTGCCAGAGCTTAACAGAGCTAACCAGTAATAGATTACTAATTTAATACATTATGTGGTATCAGATCGGTGCCTGGACTCCAGTAGTGGCCGATACTGATGCCAGCATTTTCGGCAGTATCATAGCAATTTACGATACTGGTATCGGAATCGGAACAACTCTAGTGCTGGTCTGGGTATTCACTCTGCAGTCTGACTTCAGGAATGTCTCCCTCCGGAGGTGTCCTCACCTCTTATATAACCACAGAAGAAGAAACCTGTCAGGGTCGGTTTACCTCAGAAGTCCAAAGAGGCCCGAAGGTTCTTTTAACGTTTTGACTTAACTTTTAAAAAATGAAATAAAAACAGACTGAAACTGAGATGAGTCAGAGAAAACAGAAGAATAACCTCGACCTGCAGTCTGCAATCAAAACCCTGATAACCACAGAAGAAGAACTAAAACCTCCCATCATTTGTAACCTCTTCACCTCATCTGGGTCACGATGGCCTGCAGCCAATCCCAGCTGACTCTGGGTGAGAGGCTCTAACACACTCATTGTATCACGTTTAGCTAATAATCAATAAACACAGTACAGCTGAGGCTGATGGCGACCAGACGTCCCAGTTTGTCCCACAAGTGTAATCCCACTGTGGTAAATATGTTCAGCTGTACTCGAGTATTTGTTCTGATTACATTAATTCTAACAGCCAATCATCATCCAGGTCCCCAGCAGCAGCTGATATCAGTGACTAGTCCAGCAGCAGTCAGCCCAGCTCGGCGTCTGTCTTTCAGCCTTTTATTTCACCAAGCTCTCACCAACCACTAAAAGTCAGTCCCACATTTACTCTTGTCCGGCGGCTTCTTGCTCGCTCACTCTCTCCTTTTCTCTTCTTAGCTTCCTCCGTCAGCGTCCTCTTCACTCTCTGCTCCTCTGCCATCATGTCCATAGAGGCTGCTGAGCCCGGTTACATTGAAAACATGAAAACATGAAATCTGATCCAGAATGATTTAAACAGTTGGTGCTGTGTGACTTTATGTTGAACAAGTGCATCATGGGACTCTTCTTTTTCTGTGGTGTTTGTCTGTGTCATACTGAACACACTTTAGTAATGAGGTTCTATCAGCAGTGGACCAGACTGTGATCAGATTCTGCATGAATGGGGTTCAAGGAGTCTGTGTGTGCGTGTGTCTGTGTGTTTGATTACTTCCATGAGATTCTCAAGTATTTCAAGTTCTTCATCAACAGGAACTATTTCAGTTAACCGTTATGATGATTCATCATCACCACGGAGACGACTTAGTTCTGATCAGACGTCACTTCTTCTTTTGTTTCCTGTTGATTCAAAAACTTCTTCTGGTTTCTGGTCTGCTTTCCTGGTTCTTGTTCTGGTCCTGGATCTTGTTCTGGTGTCTGTGTTGAACCCTTTGAGTTAAATTCAGATTTCTGTTCAGAATGTGAGTCACTCACCACGTTTTTAAAACATTCAGTGTTTGTGTTTATTAAAGTGGATTCAGGATGTTGAACGCAGCTTCAAAGGTTCCTCACAAACAGATTCTTTGAGCTCAGTTCAGTCAAAGTCTCTGTGGAAACACATCTCTGACAGGTTAATTAGATTTACACACGTGGTGGGGGTCAGGGTCTGGATGGTCTGAATTTGGTTGGGGGGTCAGGGTCTGGTGGAGGTTTGAAGTCAGTCTTTGTCCTCTGTTTGTATGTCAGTGTGGAGGAGGATCAGCAGGTCAGAGGTCAGCAGAAGGAAGACTCATAACTCCCCTTATAACTCACCCCGTCCTCCCCGGTCCTTCCTGGTTCCCCCGGGTCTATCCTCCCCCCTCCCCCAGTGCTTCAGTCCTTCATCTTAAACTCTGTCAGCAGATTCTTTCATGCTAACGTTAGCCTCTGTCTATATTCAGTATAAATACGGTTTGGACAGTGACGGATCAGTTTTCAGGATTTTGGCTCTGTACGTCACCACAGTGGATCTGAAGTTCAGGCTTTGAGCCTTAATTTGAGGGGTTGAACTAAGAAATTGAATGAAACATTTAGAATCAGCAAACAGTTTTATATACAGTCCTTTATTTCATTGGTCAAATTAACATTATCATTAATAACTTGTTAATTTTTAATACAGAATGCTTTGTAGGCTGACAGTTTGAACACTGGGTTTCCTCCTCTGTGATAATTTGTCCTTTTTGTCTTTGTGATTGACTCAGTCATTGCAGAATGTTTCACTGCTTTGTATTAATAAACTCCTGGTCAGTCTCGTTGTCAGTCTGTAAAATGAAGCTCTGTCTAGTCCTGATACACTTCAGGATTCATCGGGCTGCTTCTGTCTTTTGTCACATCAGTAAACACAGTAACATCTAGGGTAGTCACGATACTAAAATTTCAAACTCGATATCGATACCCAGGAAAATATTAGATACTTGATACCATTTCCCGCATGTCATTACCCATCTCTCTCCCCGCATTTCCTGTCACTCTTCAGCTGTCTATCAAATAAAGGCAAAGGCCAAAAGATGTGGTGTGTTTCAAATGATGAACCTTCTCCAAACTGGTTTGGGTTGATCTGTCTGTTCTTGTTATGTTTTCAGTCTGAGCTGTCCTTTCTGTTGTTTGTTTGTTTGCACCTTGAGGTGAACTCTCAGTATTTTACCTCATGAAGTCTTTTCTTCATGCAGACCTGGATAATGTCATGTCTCCTGCAGAGTGTACTGGCTGGATATTGTGAAGTTTTTCTTAATCAAGAAAAGGATCCTCCGATCATCCAACACTGTTGTCTTCTGTGGACGTCCTTTAAGCTGCTTCATTAATGAAGGAATAATGAAGGAATCACATCTGTCCATGAAACAGCTTCTGACTGTCCAATCATGTTAAATGTCTTGAAAAACAGCTGGCTACATATTAAACAGACCTCAGACATCTGAAGTTGTGCTGTGGTTCTGGTTCTGAGACATCAGCATCCTCCATGGATCGGACTTGTTTGTCTGGCTCATCCCAGAGATGCTCTGTTAGGTTGAGCTCTGGTTCAGTTCAGTTCAGTTCAGAGCTTTATTGTCCCTCCAGGGGAAATTTGATTTGCAGTGACAATGCAACTTACACAACAAACAATAAATAGACAAACAGTGACATAGAACAATGACGCAAAGTAAAGCAACCAAAACTTGATTTAAACAATCCTAAAAGAAGTTAGAATATAAGTGACAGAAGGCAAAACGTCTTTAAAAGATAAAAAGATAAACAAATGCCACAAGAACAGTGCAATTTAAGAGTTGTGCAAATAAATTGCATTGATTGCACGTGGAACAAAGGAGAATTTATACCTATTTGTTCGTGCCCTAGGTTGCATGTATCTCCGTCCAGACGGCAGAGAAATAAATTCCTGCAACAATGGGTGGTCAGGGCTAGACAGGATGGACCGAGCCTTCTGTAGGACTCGTCTGTCAAAGATCTCGGAGAGACAGAGCTGCTGCATGCCAATTATCTTGTTGGCATCTCTCACAATTTTGAACAGACAATTTTTGTTTTTAACCGACAGGTTTCCATAAAATGAGATCAAGCAGAAAGTTTAAACTGACTCTGGGGAATCTGGATCGAGTTGACACCTTGAACTGGTTGTTGTGTTCCTCAAACATTTCTGAACATTTTAGCTGTTAGCATGTTAGCTTTTTGCTGAAAGAGACCACGCCCCATCAAAGGGTGGACATGGTCTCATCAATGCTCAGGTAGGATGGACGTGTCAAAGTAATGTCCACATGAAGGCAGCCGAGCTTTCCGAGAACATGGTCCAAATATTACATGCCTCCACCGGTTCGCCTTCTTCCCATAATGCATACTGGTGCCATGTGATTCCCACGCACCAGGCTGTCCATGTGATGTCAAAGAAGACCTGACCTATCAGACCAGAACACCTTCTTCCATCGCACCGTGGTCTAGTTCTGATACTCATTGTTGGGTCTTTGAGCAGTGGACGGGTCAGCACGCTGACTAGTCTGTGATGGACTGTGTGTTCTGACAGTTTTCTATCAGAACCAGCATGAACTTCTTCAGCAGTTTGTTGGATTGGGCCAGCATCAGTGACCCTGTCTCTGGTCCTTGGACCACTTTTGACCACTTTTGACCAGAATCAGACCTGGTTTTTTAAGGACCAGGATCAGACCTGGACTATGTGTGTTTCAAAATAAAAGCGTCTCTTTTTCTCTTAGTTTATTTGTCGTCATGGTGACGAGCATCTCTCAGACACGTAACCTCCCTGTGAATGTTGTTTAGTCTTTAATGGGTTCTCAGGGACTCTTCAGGGATCTGGTTTGGTTTGGACCTCTTTCATGTCTCTGCTGGAAGCTTCTGGCCAGTTTCCATCGAGCGTCTTGACCTTGCTCTGTTTGTTTTGTCAGACGTCCATGGCGGCCATCTTTGTTTATGTGCAGAGCAAACGGGAGTCAAGTTTCCATCTGGTTAGATAATCAGTCACACACACACACACACACACACACACACACACACACACACACGCACACACACACACACACACATCTGTTTACATTTTACTGCCATCTTGAAGCTGCTGAAGTTTTTCTGTTGCTGCTGATGTTGAATTCAGTTTTATTAAATCAACATAAACACATTATTTGACTGAAGGTCTTGTTATTGTTATTGTTCTTGTTATTTTTTATTAAAATATTAAATCAGGGGTGGTCGGTAGCGTAGTGGGTTGTGTAGGCCTCCCGTGTGTAGAGGCTACAGTCCTCGCTGCAGTCGGCCCCGGTTCGAATCCTGTGTCATTCCCCCTCTCTCTGCCCCCTGCTTCCTGTCTCTCTTCGGCTGTCCTATAAATTAAAGGCATAAAAAGCCCCCCCCCCCCCCCCCCCCAAAAAAAATAAAAAATAAATAAATAAATAAATAAATCAGAACTGGTCAGTCACCGTGAGAATGAGAAAATGTTTCTTAAACCATCATCATGTAACTGTAATAAACTATCACAGTTTAAATCCTGTTGATGCTACACTGACTTGTAATCAGGTGAATGGTTGCGGTTCAGGAAAGGTATGTAACACTTTATGGCACTTAGTCACAGACCACCAACTAAGAGGAGGTTTCAGGCCTGGGGCACGGGGGAATGCTGATGGGGAGTCGGTGTTGTGCCAGAACGGGAGCTGGGTGAGCGGGTAATGTAACCGGGCTCAGCAGCCTCTATGGACATGATGGCAGAGGAGTAGAGAGTGAAGAGGACGCTGACGGAGGAAGCTAAGAAGAGAAAAGGAGAGAGTGAGCGAGCAAGAAGCCGCCGGACAAGAGTAAATGTGGGACTGACTTTTAGTGGTTGGTGAGAGCTTGGTGAAATAAAAGGCTGAAAGACAGACGCCGAGCTGGGCTGACTGCTGCTGGACTAGTCACTGATAGTTTTTGATCAGAAGTAATGTAATCAGAACAAATACTCGAGTACAGCTGACGAAGTTACACAGTGAGATTACACTTTGATATCAGCTGATCAATAAGGTGCTCAGCGTCATGTGATCCACGTGTGAAACAGAAGTAGTGGCTGTTCAATTTAATTATAGTCCAGCCAGGAATTTTATTTTGTAGTGAACAGGAAGTGAGGAGTCTACAGAATCTCCTGGTGGTCTGGTGTTTTTCCTGGCAGCAGGTCTGGTCCCCCGTCAGGCGTCTAGTCTGGCTGCAGATTCTTCTTCTCTCTGAGGAAATGAGCTTTATGAGTCCAGACGGCGGAGCCACATTTATTATGGAAATCTCTACAGGAAGTCATGGAGGCCTCCATGCTTCATTACGCGGCACATGTGGCATCTGCTGGAGTGAAGCTCAGCTCGCTGTTTTCAACACGAGCAGCTCTCAACTCAACTCTGGAACTGGATCAGAACTATCTGCAATATTCATATATCACTGCACTGGCATCTAACTACTGCTCTGTGTTGTGCTTCACACACAATGTGGTGTGTGGACAATGACAATAAACTCTTGAATTGAATTGAATTGAATATTGTTTGATTTTTGTGAAAATCATAATAAATAAATAAATAAATATTTATATATTTTAAATAAAATTAAATCTATGTTAGCCATGTTCAGCTAACTGATGTCATGATGTTAGCATGACGTTTCAAATTTTGATTTTCAGTGAGATCTGATTAAAAATCTTTCGTCGGATCTTTATTAGACAGAACTCACCGTTTCAGGTCGGAGCTGTCGTCACAATGTAGATAGGTCAGATATTAGCACGCTAACATTCAGTTAGCTACACCTACAGTCAGTAACGACTATTTTCACTTAGCATGATGCTACATCAGCACAAGGCTAAGTGACTTTAAGGCTACAATGATGAAGCTATGTTAGCTTAGCATTTCTAAAGGTGACCATGCTGCTGCCTGTTGACTCAGAATGGGCGATTCTGGTCCAGGTTCAGTTCTGTGGGGTACTCAGATGGATCTGGACCTCCATCAGAGAAGTCCTGGATCATTAAATGTAAACAGAAGCAGCACAAAATTTTATGAGCATCATTATACGTCATTACAGACAATTTTATGGGTCTGCCTGGAGCAGAAATATTACACAAAGGTTCTGAGGCTCAGATGTGCTTAGGTTCTGTTTGGATCCTCATGTGTCTGTTTTGTGTTTCAGTGTGATCACCTACGAGTGTTGTCCTGGTTATGAGAAGATTCCCGGAGAGAAGGGCTGTCCTGCTGGTATGACCCCTGACCTCTGACCCCCGACACAGAGCCCAGTCACACCTGGTGTCAACATGCGTCACATACATGACAGTCATAAACATGCTGAGACAGACAGAAACAAAGTTTTTAAAGAAGAAACTTCACGTCTGATGAAGACTCAGAGTTTAGAAGTTTCTTCAAACTCATTAAAGAAATGTATCCCTACCTTTGAGAGAAGCCCCCTTCCAAAGTTGAACATTCAGCACCCAATGACACTACCATAACTTCAAGATAATTTTGCTGACACAGCTGAATAATGTTGAGTAACTGTCTAACATTTTTACATGAGTTCCTTCCAGTGATAAACCCTGTCTTGTCATTAATAAATGGAATGATTTTCTCTAGTCTTAAGGCTAGTATTTTAGATAAAATCTTGAAATCTAAATTTAGTAAACTGATTGGTCGGTATGATGAACACACATCCACTGGGTTATTCCTCTGGCAAGTAAAGGCTTCGATTGTTTTGTTTTTTGTTCTTTAAAAGATCAAATCAAACTCTGACCGATTACAGTCATCCCACTGTTGCATTCTGTTTTTTTTTGCTCTAACAGTTTGTTGTTGGAGGAGGTTTATTTGTTGCGTGATCTTTGCAGCACTGCCTCTGGTGAACATCTACAACACGCTGGGCGTGGTCGGAGCCTCCACCACTCAGATGTACTCTGAACGAGCCAAACTCAAGGAGGAGATTGAAGGTCCAGGAAGCTTCACCTTCTTCGCCCCGAGCAACAAGGCCTGGACCGCCCTGCCCACGGTCAGTACAGTCTCAAAGACACCGACCTGCAGTCTCACCAAATGTGGATTAATCCACCGCTGAAAGTAGTCCCAAACAAATGCATTATTTTCTCTTGTTTGATAAAAATCAATATAGAGACTGTTTTTAAACTCCAAACTCAAGTCACTTTTGTAGGTGAGGCAGTTCTTAAAGTGTTTTCAATTAAAACAAGAATCACACTTTCAGAAGACTTTGGGTGGGGATCCCTTTATTAAATAGTTCAAAGAATACTGGTAGTTACATTTCTTGTCTTGTCTGGTTGCGTGGTAAGAATCATGTATCCATTACATACAAACCTAGAACTAACCTGGCATGTTCTAATTAAACACCTGGTGTCCATCTGTAATTAGCAACACAAAAAACAAAACTCCCCCTAGTGGTTAAATCAAAATGTACACAGCAGTGGCTCCTACAACCACAGATGACTGAAACTTTTAAAACATGAAACTAAATATTTGTTAGGTGTTTTTTAATACCAAAGAGAGCCAAAGAGAACAAAACCACAGAAACCACAACAAATACTGTAGAAATCACAAGCAACGCTCAAGAGCAACACACCCATCAACGCAGTAATCTCTGACTGTAGCAACGACCAAACAACACCAAAGACTGTGGTCAGAAGATTGAAGATTCAGAATCACTTTATTGACTCTGGTTCACGTTGCTCTCAGTTGTACATACAGGTATAGACATAAGTACAGTTAAAAGACAAGGAACTCAGGGGTTCGAATCCGACCTGCGGCTCTTTCCCGCATGTCATTCCCCATCTCTCTCTCTCTCTTTGCATTCCTGTCACTCTTCAGCTGTCTCTATCAAATAAAGCTTGAAAAGGACAGAAAAAAAAGCCAAGGAAGTCAACAGGTAAAGATAAACCTAAACATATAATAAACATGGTCAGAGTAAAGGTCATATTTCTTGGTTTTCTGCACATGTGACATTCTACACGTATAAAGAACGTGATGTCATGTGACGGCCTCTTGGTGTGTGGATGCAGGAGATCCTGGACGCTCTGGTGAGCAACGTAAACATCGAGTTGCTGAATGCTCTTCATTACCACATGGTAAACCGCCGGCTTACCTCTGAGGAGCTCAAACATGGATCCTCCTTCGCCTCCATGTACCAGGACTTCCCTGTCCACATCCAACACTACAGCAATGGGGTATGTACATACCATGACACACTGTAACACACTGCAATTCACTGTAACACACACTACAATTCACTATAACACACACTGTAGCACTATAACATACACACACTGTAATTCACTATAACACATTATAACACACACTGCAATTCACTGTAACACACACTGTAACACACAATGATCACGTTGTGAAAAGATGATGTCTTCTTCGCCCTCAGATTGTGACAGTGAATTGTGCTCGTCTGATCAAACCCGACCAACATGCCACTAACGGCATTGTGCATGTGGTTGACCGCGTCATCACCGCAGTCTCAAACACTGTGCAGTCGCTCCTCGACATTGACGAAAGCCTGGAGACGCTGCAGGTGAGTCCATCCGTCAATTGACTGAAGGTGGAGCAGGTTGACATAAAGGTAGGTGTTCGGTCACTGAATTCCTGTTTATCTGCATCTCAGACAGCGATGGCTGCTGCGGGTCTGACCACCATGTTGGAGAACGAGGGTCAGTACACCGTCTTTGCTCCCACTAATGAGGCCTTTGAGAAGATTCCTCAGGAGACCCTGAACAGGATCCTGGGAGACCCTGTGGCTCTAAGAGGTGACGAGCAGGAGGCGCTCTGACTGTTTTATTTGTAGTTTTATGAACTTGAGTCTGATGTTCATCCTCCTGTGTACCTGTTCTCAGACATGCTGAACTACCACATCCTGAAGCAGATACAGTGTGCAGAGTCAATTGTGTCAGGGACTCCGATGGAGACTCTGCAGGGCACCGTATTGGAGGTTGGCTGTGACGGAGACCAGATGACCCTGAACGGGAAGGCCATTATCACCAAGACAGACCAGCTGGGAACCAACGGGGTCGTCCACTTCATCAATGAGCTGCTTATCCCTGACTCAGGTACCAAGTACTGCAAGTAATACTAGTAATGCTACCACTGTTTCTAATACTGAAAGTACAACTGTCTGATTCTGAAAGTACCTATGTCAAAAGTACTGAAGTACAGAATAATATATCTACAATTAGTATCCGGTAGTAATAGTAGTAGCAGTAGTAGTAACAGTGGTAGTATTAGTTGTAGTAGTGGTAGTATTTACAATAACAAGTTTGTATTGTTGATGTTTTTTAGCTAAAGTTCTTCTGGAGCTAGCTGAAGGTTCATCTGTTGCAACGGCGACCAGGCTGTTTGTGGAGGCAGGTCTGACACCTTACCTGACCGGCTCTGAGGCTCTGACTATGCTCGCTCCTCTAGACGACGCTTTCAAAGGTAACATATTGGATTGTCGTGGGGTGTACAGGTGTACCTAATAAGGTGGCCTCTGACTGTACGAGTGTTTCTCTAACAGGAAGTCTGACGATGACGCCTGAAATGAGGAAGCTGATGACCAATCACATCGTGAAGGAGCAGCTGTCCTCCAAGTCTCTGTATCACGGTCAGGAGCTGGAGACGCTCGGAGGACTCAAACTCAGAGTGTTCGTCTACAGAAACGTAAGAAATGTTTCTTCATTAAGGTTTAAATGAGCCAATAGAAAATCAGCATGACAATTGCCTGCTGTCAAAGGTACACCTGAAGGTTTCTTTCTCTTTGTCCGTCTGTCTCATGATTGTGGTTGACGTTCATGTTTCTTCTAATAACTTTATTGATCCTCTGACTTTTCATCAGGTCCACATGTCCAATACTACTAATGACTTCCCATCAACCTCAGCTGACTAATTTTAGCATGCTAACATGCTAATTTACAATGGTGAACGTGTTAAACAAGACTCCTGCTAAACATTAGCATTCAGCTTAAAGCATACTGTGTCTTTGGTTTCAGTTAGGGACAGAAAATAATTGGTTAACTCAACACCTGGATGACAGACATCATACCTAAGTGTTAAACACAACTGATGAATATCTCATCAGACACACAGTATTAGACAGGCCGCCCGTTGTCATGTGGAGTCTGAACATGCTGTGGATGTGTCCTGTTGGTTTGTGGACAACCGTTTTGAAGCTTTTAGTATGGCATCATGGCCGTCGCCATCTTCACTCTGTGGTGTCTGGTGTTCTCCACAGCGGCTCCACGTGTTTCAGGTCTTGGACTTGTGGGTGGTTCAAATTTCTGCTCAGTAATGAACTCTGCAGACCACAAAAAGTTTCCTGTTTCCCACGACAGCTAAATCTTTCCGTGTGTGTGCTTTGACAAAACAGCTGCCGACAGAGTCATGATGAGGAGTCCAGAGTTTCTAAGAGTTCAGTCCAGAGTTTAAAGACATCTATTAGTGTTTTTGAAAAGTCTTCTTTTCTTCTGTTTATTAACGAGACACAGACAGGAATTTTAATATTTCATTAAATATGTCCAACTATGACAAAAGTGATGACATCAGCTGGGATCCAATTAGTTAATGAGATAAATCAGATGTTGTTCCTCTCCTCTCAGATGTTCTCTGTGTCTTTGTAGAACCTCTGCATTGAGAACGCTTGCATTGCTGCTCATGATAAGACTGGACGTTATGGCACCATGTTCACCGTGGACAAAGTCCTCAGTCCACCAACGGGGACAGTCATGGATGTGCTTAAGGCAGACGACCGCTTCAGGTGAGCAAACGTCACATCAATTAATGAATAAATGAATGAATGAATGAATCAATCAATCATTCAACCAACCAGTTGGCTGAGTTGTCAATGTTGTGTATCGTGAGGAGTTGTTTGTAAGTTGTTATGACTCACTATTCTGGTCTTAAGTTCTTCTGTTTGAATATTGATTTTTTTGTGACGTCACAAAAACAAACACTCCTGAAGTCCAATCAGATCGCAGCATTAGGAACAGCCTCTCAGAGCCAATCAAATAGTTTCAATAAACACGTTTGTTGTAAATATGGTGAAACAGACTCCTCCCACCTGTCTAACAGAGGTGTAACAAACAAACACACTCCCTGTTGTTTTAGCCTCCTGGTTGGAGCCATCCAGACTGCAGGCATGACGGAGCTGCTGAACCAGCAAGGAGAGCTCACCTTCTTTGCCCCGACCAACAATGCCTTCACTGCCATAAATCAGCTCGAGCTCAACAGACTGATGCGTGAGTTTAACATAACATAACAACATCATGTTCCAGTCTGATGATGGCAGATCGGGTCCACACACTGTCTGTGGTGTTTGTACAGACACAGAGCAGAACAGACAGTGTTAAATGATAATGTCTGAACTCATACATCCCCGGGAGCCATGTTGGACTGAAGGAAACTGGACTGGTTGTCTCTCTAGGTCTTAAATTCCATCTTTGGTCTGGACATTTTGTGTTTATGTGACTCACAGCTAATTCATTCCCGTCCGCTCAACATGGCACTTTAATCGGGTTTATATAAACTGTCAGTGCTGCAGATGCCTAATAAAGACATGCAGACTGTACGAGGGAGAATGGGGAGGACATTGTTAAGTTTGCAGAGATGTGGACCCCAGAGCAGAGACTCTCACACACACACAATGGTGAGTGAAAACAAAAATGACTTTAATTTCATAAACCAAGGAAACTAAACTAGGCAGACTGGTGAGGCAGGGAGCAGGCTGGCGAGAGGCATTCTTCTGGAGCTGGAGCACAGGTGAGCAGCATGAAGGGGAAGAGCTAGGAATAATCCGACAAAGGGCAGGAGTGAAGGCCAGGCTTATGAGGTGGAGGTAATGGGCTGAGTGGGAACAGGTGAGCCACTGCTGTTACTGGGAGGAGCCAGCCACACCCCCTGCAACACACCAGCTCTGCAGGAGAACAGGAATAGGAGGGGGAAACAGAAAGAGCACAAACAGAAAACACAACAACAAAGACATAATAAACTGAACCATAACAGACACATGGCATCTAACGGGGTGAGACATCAACAGGAGCAATAACTTCAGTGATTCAGAGAAACTTTCTAAACATCAGAGATAAAAAGGTGAAAAGAGGATCCGATTCCCTTACAGAACTTGCTTCTGTTCGACAAACGCCCAAAATCAGTTCAGTTTGTTTGACTTTATGTTGTGAGTGTTGCAATCGTTTATTGATTGACAAGTTTCAAACTGAATTGTTGAATTGATGTAGAGCAGACGGCATGATGGCATGTGTCCTCCCTGTCCTCAGTGCAGTCTTCCTGTCTCTGACTCAGCGTGTTGTCTGTCTCCCAGGTAACCGTCAGGAGCTGGCAGGTGTGCTCAGGTATCATCTGGGCGAGGGCATGTTGGTGAGCGGAGGAGTTGGATCTCATACCAGAATCAAACCTCTGCAGGGAGACAAGCTGGAGCTTGGCGTGGTCAGTTCTGTTCAAGTTCTGATCAGTAACTCTGTTTAAACCTGGATCAGAAGTTCTGATAGCTGCTCTCTGTTTCAGAGGAACTACACTGTGTATGTCAACAAAGTCCCAGTGGCCGACGCAGACCTGATGGCGACTAACGGAGTCGTCCACGCTGTCAACAGCATCATCAAACCTCTACGTGAGTCCAGATCTTGATGTGACTTTCAGTTTGATGGACCAGGTCCTGGTCCCTCTGGTTTCTCTGGATCAGAACCTCACAGTACCACACTGACCACATGTATGTGGAGAGTCATCATGTCTGATCTCAGTGACTGAGTGCAGTTTGTGTCTCTGCAGCTCCGAAGGTGGACCGGGACCGGGAACAGGCTGATGGACCTGCAGCTCTTCTCAGACCGGCTGCATCCTCTTTGGTGAGTCATTAGCAATGAAACCGGATCAGCAGAACTCAGAAATCCTGATCCAGATCAGACCCATATTCCGACACTCATGTTAATACAGTATTCTTCTTTCTGTCTCACAGGCCGACGCCAAGAGATTCAAGAACGGTCAGCTTGTCTTATTTTGAAAGGTTTCCTGTACTTCCTCTGACTTCACGTTTTCTGATGTGCATTTTCTGTTTTCACAGATGATCTCTTCCAGAAGGTGGTCCGGAGTCGCTCCAGCAGGACGATGAACAAGAGTCAGTAAAAAAGTTGAGAAGAAGAACCAGATGTCTGAAGAACGTCAGCTGAACATCTGAAGAATGTCTGAAGAACAGAACATGTGGTCAAAGTGTCAAAGATGGCAGACAGAAAAATCCTCCTGAGATCCTCCAACACCGAAAACGATTCAACAATTCATCAAACAAACGCCGTGAAACAAACAGAACAGGTTGTCAACATGTCAGTACATAGAAATGTGTTTACAGATCTGCTTCAGAGCCGGGTTGGTCCAAATACTGATCAGTGTGATGACACCCACCTGTCAATCAAAGCGTCCACGCTCTTAACCCTGCATAACTTTAAGCCTTAATATAATGTGAACAGGTGAGTTGTATATAAATTCACCCTCAGTACAGTTGTCATGAACGGGGAAATTAGCTACAGAGACCAAAACTGTTTTTTGTACCAGGCTGTAAACATGTTTATTTCTGCTGTGAAGTTGGACATTTGGACATGGGGACTTATGGAGACTGACTCACTTCTGGAGCCAGCCTCAGGTGGACGTTAGAGGAACTGCAGTTTGTTTCACTTCACAGACACGGAGGATGATGACTGGTTTGACATGATCCTGACTTTTTTTTTTTTCACAGAGTTAAAAGTTTGTGTGTTTAATAAAACAAGAATTTAACATTTAACAGTAACTAGTTCAACCACCTGTTAGAGTCATGGGAATGTATAAAAATGAAACATGGCATTCTGGGAAATGTAGGAAACCACTAAGTGAAGGAGACAAGGTGGGCCAACACCAAATAGGAACAAATGAGATGAATCGAAGTGTGAGGTTCTGAGGAGGATTTCTCTTCTTTGTCAGACGTCAGTTTGTCGACAGAAGAAGAAATCTTTAAAAAAACAAATTAAATTTTTTACCAGACTGTTTTTATTTCTGTGTACTGGTAAAAAAAACTAGCTTTGACCAAAAGTCACTTTTTTGAACTTTCACATGTCAAATTTTTGCAGTGTTTTTGTTGTTGTCCTGCAGCATGTCGCAGGTTTGAACCCCCAAACAGAAGAATTCAAACATAGAGTGACCTGATGAAGTTTTTACTGTTTTGTAAAATAAAGCTGAAAAAAATGAAAAGTGTGTGTGTGGTTCTGAATAATGGCCCGTTCAGAGGGCTCAGGGTTCAGTCTGGGTTCAACTCTGTGCTGGTTTGCAAAGCGTCAATTTAAATCATCTGTAATCTGTGCACGTTTCCTGCGTGCACGTTTCCTGCATGCACGTTTCCTCACTGCTGCTGAAGGAGGATCAGAGCTCTGAAATATTAATGTGGTCCAGGTGAGGTCAACAGAAGCCGGGTCCAACTGAAACAGAGCTCCTTTTTGCTGCGTTTAATGTGACGCTGTGAAAGCCTCACAGAGGGAACCTTAAGTCTCCTCTGGAGGGAAAAATAACACACATACATAAACTAAACCCCAGAATCTTCACTACAATGTCAGTCTGTACACTGGTTTGCACAGACACGTCAACTGACATGAAATTAAGAGGGTTTTTGAGCTTGTGAAGAGAAACAACTGAACTTAAAGTATGAAAAATATGTGTGTGTGAGGATCTCTGACTTTTACTTCAAACACCGAGAACATGATCTTCTCTGTGTTAATACACTTTAGTAGGTTGTGGCTCAGGAGCAGAGCAGGTCGTCCACTAATCAGATGATTGGCGGTTTGATCCCTGACTCCTCCAGTTGAAGATACTGAACCCCAAACTGCTCCCGAAGGCCTCGCCATCAGTGTTCAAATGTGTATGAATGGTTAGCTCCTAAAACTGATGACAGCTAATGTCATCAGTGTATGATGAGAGTGTTTTGAGTGGTCTGAAGGCGAGAAAGGAGATATACAGAAGTACATATATGATTATATAAGATCAGTCTTGTTATTTAACTGAAGTGAACGTTGTGTTTGTTTAAACTTTAAACCTTGAAGTGAACCATAACTTTAGATGCTGCAGAAATCTGAGCAAGTACTTTGATTGTAACTTCATCTTAGAAAAACATCATGAACATGAATCACAACATGAATTTTTATTATGTTTTAATATATATATTTATTATTAATTTACTGAATCAACTGATTTTATTTAATTACATCAGACGCTTTGACTTTCTGTCAGTCTCCATCAAACTTCTCTTGGGTTTTATTTTCATCCTACAGCAGTTTGATACCTTCAGCTAACCTTCAGCTAACCTTCAGCTAACGTTCAGCTTAACCTTTGGTTCATAAAGATCCAGTTTCAGCTGCAGGTTGGTGTCTCCAGTCTGTTATAGTGTGTTTTTGTAGAGATGAATGACAGCGGCTGATAATTCAGGACAGATGAGCCTTGCTGCATGACTTCAGTCTGAAACCGCAGAAGAGAAAACACAACCGGCTCCTGGTTCTGGTTCTGGAGACAGACCCCCTCTGGTGCTGTGGTACTGTTATATCATTGTTGATGTTCATCTTTGTCTTTCTAAACTGAACACATTTAGAAATAAAACTGAATTGAAATTAATAAAACATGAAAATATGAATACATTTTAGATAAATAAACAAGGATAAATAATATGAAGTTAATGAATATGAAGATAAATGAACTATACGTTAATTACATAACTACTACATCTATTTCATAAGTACACGTTCCCTACATATACGACTTCGTTTGTTGCTGCGTGCCTCCCAACTCACTTCCACCCCCCCTTTCCTTCACAGCTGGTTTTCATCTGTTTGGATGAGTTGTGTTCAGTTATTTACAATAAATGATTTGTTCTCATATAAAATCTAAACAGCTGATGGAGGCTGTGTAGGAGTCTGGTCTTTGTCCTCTACAACTGTGATACTTCAACATTTTCCATCTTTAAGGAAACAAACAGAAAATTATTTATATACTACATGATGTCTGGCCTGCATTTCTAAATTCATATTTATTGTTAATCTGCTTTGATTGTTTGTTCCTGTGTGTTCATCACAAACAGCAACACTGATCAAAAACGAGTCTGCTTTCTCTCTGACAATACACCTGTACCTGACTGTACCTGACTGTACCTGATTGTACCTGACTGTACCTGACTGTACCTGACTGTACCTGGCAGTACCTGATTGTATCTGATTGTACCTGACTGTACCTGACTGTACCTGGCTGCATAGACATAATAAAATGTAGACGCTGCATTGGCTGCTGGGGCACAAGAAATGCGGTGCCATGTTGAATGGATTTTTTAGTTTAGCCTTCCTGTCCAACTTTTCTTCTAATGTCTTATCAGTTAATGTTTTAACACATTTCTCTTTGATTCATCTGTGTTACCATTCACTTCAGCTGATTCGCAACAGCCTCACGAGCTGACACTTGAATGTCACAAAGTTAATAAAGTTAATAATCAATACTCATTTTGGGGATTTTACCAATTTTTATGCACATTTTTATGAATGGTGCTTCAGTTCCTCTGCAGCACTACACACAGGTCTACCTTATGTGACGTTGACAGCTCCAGATGTCTTCACACCTGTGGATGATAAAAGAAGAAGCCGAATCCAACCGGGGCGTTCTCCTGCTGTTGTTGGGTGAAGCAGCTGGACAGGTGGATGATAACAGTTCAGGCGCCAGTATAGCACAGAACATACACCAGAATTACATTATTACAACAAAACTAATAACTAACTGTTTTCTTCTCAGTTAGGACAGATATGATTTGATTCAACAAAGAGTTTCATCTCCATAAACAACTTTACAATATATAAATATATATATAACATATATAAACAAACAGCCACAGAGATATTCCTCAGACAGCACACCTGATGGTACCTGATGGTACCTGCCTCACCTCTAGAGGAATACCTACATTACCTTGCTGCCACCTGCTGGACAAACACACAAACATGTACCGGTGCAGTTATACGGATGACCTGTGGGGGGCAGCACCCTTCACCTTAACCACGTCTACTCTGCCGGAAAAGCTGTGACGCACAGCGTGACGTCATCGCGCTTCAAACTTTAGACCCCGGGAAAACGGATTCGGTCGATCAGAACCAGAACCAACAGAACTGTTTGAACCTGTCCGACATGGTCCAGGAGTTTCACGTCGTCAGGTGGTTTTTCCTGTCAGAGCTTCCAGGTTCAACAGGTAACAAAGCTACATGCTAACAGGCAGCTACATGCTAACAGGCAGCTACATGCTAACAGGCAGCTACATGCTAACAGGCAGCTACAGGCTAACAACCAGCTACATGCTAACAGGCAGCTACAGGCTAACAACCAGCTACAGGCTAACAGGCAGCTACATGCTAACAGCCAGCTACATGCTAACAGGCAGCTACAGGCTAACAGCCAGCTACAGGCTAACAGGCAGCTACATGCTAACAGCCAGCTACATGCTAACAGCCAGCTACATGTTAACAACCAGCTACATGCTAACAGCCAGCTACATGCTAACAGCCAGCTACATGTTAACAGCCAGCTACAGGCTAACAGGCAGCTAAATGCTAACAGGCAGCTACATGCTAACAGCCAGCTACATGTTAACAGCCAGCTACATGTTAACAGCCAGCTACAGGCTAACAGGCAGCTAAATGCTAACAGGCAGCTACATGCTAACAGCCAGCTACATGCTAACAGCCAGCTACATGTTAACAGCCAGCTACATGTTAACAGCCAGCTACAGGCTAACAGGCAGCTACATGCTAACAGCCAGCTACAATGCTAACAGCCAGCTACAATGCTAACAGCCAGCTACAGGCTAACAGGCAGCTAAATGCTAACAGGCATCTACAGGCTAAAGGCAGCTACATGCTAACAGGCAGCTAAATGCTAACAGGCAGCTACATGCTAACAGGCAGCTAAATGCCAACAGGCAGCTACATGCCAACAGGCAGCTACATGCCAACAGGCAGCTACATGCCAACAGGCAGCTAAATGCCAACAGGCAGCTACATGCTAACAGCCAGCTACAGGCTAACAGCCAGCTAAATGCTAACAGGCAGCTAAATGCTAACAGGCAGCTAAATGCTAACAGGCAGCTAAATGCTAACAGGCAGCTACATGCTAACAGCCAGCTACATGTCAACAGCCAGCTACATGCTAACAGCCAGCTACAGGCTAACAGGCAGCTAAATGCTAACAGGCAGCTAAATGCTAACAGGCAGCTAAATGCTAACAGGCAGCTAAATGCTAACAGGCAGCTAAATGCTAACAGGCAGCTACATGCTAACAGGCAGCTACATGTCAACAGCCAGCTACATGTTAACAGGCAGCTACATGTTAACAGGCAGCTACAGGCTAACAGGCAGCTACATGCTAACAGGGCAAGCTTACATGCTTAACAGGCAGCTACATGTCAACAGCCAGCTACAGTGTTAGACAGGCAGCTACATGTTAACAGGCAGCTACATGCTAACAGTCAGCTACCTGCTAACAGGCAGCTACATGCTGAACAGGCAGCTACATGCTAACAGGCATCTACATGCCAACAGCCAGCTTACATGCTACCAGCTGTTTGTCCTGATCTCTTTGTTTTTAAATTATTAATTATGTTATTACATGTCGTCAAGTTACTTACCTGTCCTGTGTCTGTCAGGTAAAGAAGGTGAGCAGGTGGACGTGTAAGGTGTGCGGACACAAACAGTCTCTGCTGAAGGTGAGAACACCTGGAACTCATTGACAAACAAAGGGGCGGGTCTGTTACCATGACCCTGCCCCTTTAACAGAATCACTGTGGCAGCTGATTTGGATCAACAGGTAAGGACAGGTGTTCAGAGGTTCACCATGCTGTGCTGTGTTCTCATTTGGTTGTCAGGAGTTTGGGCGGGGCTCCGGGGGCCGACTGTAGACGCCATGTTCAGAACTGAACGCCATGAGAGGAGCCAAGATGGAGGAGCAGGAGCGCGACGCATGGTCGCTATGGTAACCAACCACAATACACAGCTGCCAACCTGTTTACCCAGGTGTCCACCTGTTCACACCTGGGTTTTTTTTCACCTGTTTGGTTGTTAACAGGGAGCAGGCTGAGGCAGAAAGAGAGGACAGACCTGAAGAACAGGACAACACCCAGGTGACCACACACACCACACACACACACACACACACACAACACACACACACACACACAACCAGAGGTACACACACCACACACCCACACACACCACAGAGGTACACACACACACACACAGAGGTACACACACACACACACACACAACACACACACACACAGAGGTACACACACACAACAACACAACAGAGGTACACACACACACACAACAGAGGTAAACACACACACACACACAACACACAACACATAGGTACAACACACACACACAGCAACACAGAGGTAAACACAACCACACACGTTGTTATTAGTCGTTCTTTGTTTCGGCTTCAGTGACACAGACACAGGTGAGCTCCTGGAGCAAAATACCTGGACACAACCTGAGAAGGCGGAGCCAGAAGGAGAGAGGAGATGTTTTGACGGACAGACAGCTCCAATGGAAAACCAGAAGAACTGACCAGGGTGTGATGTCAACTGATGTCGATGAAGTCACCTCTGTCTGGCAATTAATGTTAATTAATTAAACTAATTAAACAAAAATTAACTGTTTAATTAATTAAACTAATTAACACAATTACTGTTTAATTAATTAAACTAATTAACAAAATTACTGTTTAATTAATTCATTAAGTCAAATTCACAGATGAGTTTTTTTCCAGCAGGAAGAGGAAGAGACCAGGAGGACAGACAGACGGAGGACAGGAGGGCTGGATACCTGGACAGGTAACCTGATGACATCATCATGTGTGATGTCACCTGACCTACACAGGAAGTGACAGTGAATATCAGTTCTGTCTACAGACAAATGGACCCAGAACCAGTCTGAACCGGTCCAGTCCTCCGCGTCTGTTGACCGGTCCGGTCAGCCGCTGGGCTCAGTTCTTCAGTACCGATGGACAGGTGAAGAAGGGGGAGGAGCCTTCAGTCCGTGGGTGGAGTCAGGTCCCGCCTCTCTCCAGACCCCACCCATCACTTCCTGTTTCCTCCATGTTTCAGAGTGGGGAGGAGTTTGACTTCAACAACGACTTCCTATCAGCTGAGCGGTTCTGACCAGCTGATCAATCAACCAGCTGATCAGAATTAATTAATTCTGTTTAGTTAATAAATTATTTTAATCATTACATGAAGACTCGTTTGTTTTTGTGACATCACAGTGACGTTCAAATTATTCAAATGAAGCTGAAGACACAAAACTTGGTAAAGTTTTTATTGATCAACAAAACAATAACTGAAGAAGACGATCAGAGTATTAATTAACAGTAATCAGATTACTTTTAACAATCTGACAGGTATAACATGTTTTGTCATTGGTTAAGTAAAGATGATGAGATTAGCGGTGACATCATGACGATGACATCAGGGCTGGTGTGGGCGGAGCTGTTTGGCGTACTGGATGGCGTCGAGTGCGGCACTGATGTCGAAGTTTTTGGCCTGAAGGAGACGAGTCAGCCAGCCGCCTTCATCTGTGAAGCCCATCGACAGCATCAGAGACAGGGACTCCACCAGGCGGGGTCGGCCTCTGTGGAGGGTCAGAGGTGATGTCAAAGGTGATGTCATCACAACAATCCAACCCTCAGTGGAGGCCAACTGTCTTACCTTGAGGCAGGTGAGGGTACAGAGCTGCCTCCCTCAGACCTGTTGGTCCTGATGGTGGACCCTGCTGTCCTGACGGGGGATCCTGGTTCTGGTCCTGGTCCTGGTCCCTAGGCTGAAGGGACTGCAGCTCTCCAGTGGAGGGGTCGACCTCTCTCGGGCTCAGGTGAGTCCATTCCTCATCAGAGTCTCTGCTCACCTGGAGAGCACAGACCGGGTCAGTTTAGTGGTCTACATTTAGACCGGACTTGTGGGTCTGTTTCCATCCCATCCAATCCACTTTATTTTATAGCACGATTTTAGCAAACACAGGGTTTCCAAAGTGCTGCACAATACGATAGAACACAATGAACAACAATATAGAAACACAACAAACATCAAGTAGATAATAGAAAGATAGAAAACAATAAAAATAAAATGAATAAAAGGCTAGATAAAATAAAAAAAAACAGAAAAATAAATACGTAAATAACAAAAAGCATGTATGCACATAAAATCAACCATCTACATGGTGTTAAAAGCCAAAGAGAAGAGGTTTGATTCAGTCATTGAGTTAAGAGTTACCTGAAGCTCAGGTAACAAACTGACCTTTAACCCCTCGCTGCTGGTTCCACCATCACTGCTGGCTCCACCCACATCATTTGCTCCACTTCCACCACTGACTCCGCCCCCATCACTGGCCCCACCCACATCCATGTCTACCTTTGACTCCGCTCCCTGAGGGGGCGGAGTCACCTTGGTCCTCTGGCCCTCGTGCTCCACATCAATGTCCACGTCGATACCTGTGGAAACACATCACTTCCTGTTTGAGTGTTTGACATCACTTCCTGTGCAGGCTGCTGAACCTGGGCCAATGACATCACTCACCCAGTGGGCTCAACATGGCGGCCACGCCCTCTCCAATATTCTTCAGGAAGTCCACGTTGGCCTGCGAGGCTACAAAGGGGTCAAAGGTCAGTGATGATGTCACTGATGAGTCATTAAACTTAGTTTATTGATCACTGATTAGATTACTGACCAGAGGGGGTGCTGCTGTCAGCAGCAGGTTTGGAGGATCCGGGCTGGTCCTGGTCTTGGTCCTGGTCCTGACTCAGGTTCTGGTTCTGGTTCTGGTTCCACATGCAGTGTCTCATCCTCTTCATCCACTTCCCCCGAGGAAACCACTGCAGTCAAAGCACGGATTTCAAAATTAAAGCATAGAAACACTGACTAATAATCGACTGAATGGTTTCAAGTCTGGCCACACCCACCGCCAACTAGTGATGTCACAGGACAGGTATACTGTGGCATCACCTGTTGGCGTAGGCAGCAGCTCACCTGCAGCGGGTGCCAGATAGGCAGCAGAGCATGCTCAGTGTGCGTCCCTCGAGCCTGGCAGGCAGAGCACAGGTCGTAGTTCGGGCAAACCGAACACTTGAAGCGAGTTCCCACCACGGGACCCTCACAGCCGTCACAGGTGACATTAGGGTGCAGGGCGGGGGGCGGGGCCATGTGTGGGGGCGGGGTCATATGAGGGGGCGGGCCCATAGGCGCTCCGGGTGAAGGAGGAAGATGTCCGAAGGTGAAGGGAGGGAAGGCGTGAAGAGGGAAGTCACGGCGGTGCTCCTTCTTCTCTGAAAGTCATCAACATAACTTTAATGATTAGGTAATGTTCAGGTATGGTTCAGGTAACAATCAGGTAATGTTCAGGTAAATTCAAGTAACGATCAGGTAAGGTTCAGGTAACGTTAGGGTAATGTTCAAGTAACATTCGGGTAGCAATCAGTCAAGGTTCAGGTCATGATCAGGTAGCAATCAGTTAAGGTTCAGGTCATGATCAGGTAGCAATCAGGTAATATTCAAGTAACAATCGGGTAAGGTTCAGGTAAAGTTCAGGTCATGATCGGGTAAGGTTCAGGTAACGTTAGGGTAATGTTCAAGTAACATTCGGGTAGCAATCAGTCAAGGTTCAGGTCATGATCAGGTAGCAATCAGTTAAGGTTCAGGTCATGATCAGGTAGCAATCAGGTAATATTCAAGTAACAATC